>PVJH01016897.1:0-49267 GCA_004026705.1 Nesogale talazaci | reverse complement strand
CCAGCCTGTGCCCCACCAATTCTGCTCGGTCATCCTGCTTACTGTTTCCATGGGTCAGAAGGAGTCTGACTAACCAGTCTGGAGTTCCCTACTTCTCCAACTGTGTGTGGCAGTCATGTGCTTGTGTTAATTTTATGATTGAAATGTAGGGGTGGAGTCTAGCTTGTTAATCTGGAGATAGCCATTGAGTAGCCAATGAGGCCTCTATGTGGGCATGGCTTTCACCTGAGACTCCTGGGAAATCTCGCAATATTTCCTTCGTGAAGATGAGAAGCTATCTCCCCCGGTGGTTGGGAGTTAGTCTCAGAGACGATTAATCAGGGACAAGACAAGCTGGCAGCGTTGGAGAAGCTGGAGGAGCCGGTGGAGAGACCACACAGCTTTGCCCTGATGGAGCCAGACCTCTGAAACTGGGGCAGCCACATGGGGACCTCTGCCAGCGATGAGTTGTTTTTGCTGTTGATGGACCGAGCCCTGGAGCGAGGTGCCCTGCCAGCACTGGGATTCTGCACCCACTGACCTGTGACTTCGTGTGTTGGAAGAAGACTTTATAGACTTGATTTCGGGCATATGGGTTAATATCGGACTTGTGACTTTGAACTGGACTGGGCTGGGATGCTTTCTCCATGTCCCATTCCTTTTGTATATAAACCCTTTCCTTATATCGATATGCGTGTCCTTGAATTTGTTCCTCTTGTCTACCCGGACTAACACACTGTGTAAATCGGTCCTTGATACCAATCTCTTTCTCTATATAAATACATACAAGCATCACTGATTTTGCTTCTCCAGGGAACCCAACCTCAAACAGATTACATAAAGTTCTTTGCAAACACTGCCTCTCAGCTACACAGCATCTTCCCACACATTCCGTGTGGAACCACAAGGCTGACTAGTCCAAACGGCGAGCTTCTTCTGCCAGTTGTGAAATGGGCAGCTGAGGGGGTCAAAATTCTATCTCCTGAAAAATGGGTGTGTTTTGTCAGGCTGTATCGACTTCCCAGACGACTGTGAGGCCTCATGAGAGTGTATGGTTAAAGCATTTTGAAGCCCAAAGGCACAGGAAGTCAAGATGGATGTCCAGCTTTGAACTTGGAGAAGGGGGTGAAGGTAGTGTTAGATTACCCAGTAATCAAAGTAAGCATGGAGTTAATTGTGCTTACCTGCCAATCTGTAATGAACCATTTCACATTTTTAACACAGATTCTACTTCTAGGTGTGGCTGGCACCTGTCTCTATCCCAACTCCATAATATTTCCTACAGCATCAGTGTCTTTTCAGCTTTACCATCACTGACTTGGAAGGCATACCCAGGAAGCAAGGGAAGTGTTTACTGACAAGGTAAGTAACAAGATAGGGTACGTTTACTAATCTGTAGCAAACTGTTTCAGATATGGTGAAGTCCATATGATATTGTTCACCAGAGATTAGTAAGTAAGTATAAATTATCTTATGCTTCCCTTTCTTATTGAGTAATGTTCCCCAGGGTGAAGGGCAGCTGGATCCGGTCCCTAATTAGGCACCTGAAGGTTAACAAGGCCTGTAACTCCTACACCTATAGCCTGGGACCCCAGACAGGCACTTCTCTAAAGCACAGAGGCTTAGCAGCAAGCTTGCTTGGTCCCTTCCATGAGTGTTGTAACAACCTGGGCATAGGCTCGAGATCAGTTCTATCAATATATGATCCTGAGCAATTGTTTCTCATCTTCGGAACTCATTTCCCTACATGAAGAACAAATGGAGATAATACCACCTACTTTGAAGTGAAGATTAGAAGTAGTTTTGAAAATTACTTGGTGCCCCGAGTTGGTGGGCCTATGATGAGTCCCTTTGAGGCCCATTTGTGAGGTTTGTTTTCATTCCATTTCACTGGTATAAAACTTCAAGGGGTCTGGGGGAGTGTGGCAGTTATGTGCTTATGTTAATTTTATGATTGAAATGTAGGGGTGGAGTCTAGCCTGTTAATCTGGAGATAGCCATTGAGTAGCCAATGAGGCCTCTATGTGGGCATGGCCTTCTCCTGAGACTTCTGGGAAATCTTGTGATTTTTCCCTCGTGAAGGTGAGAAGCTATCTTCCCCAGTGGTTGGGGTTAGTCTCAGAGGTGATGAGTCACAGAAAAAACAAGATGACAGCGTCTGAGAAGCTGGAGGAGCAGGCGGAAAGACCACACGGCTTTGCCCTGATGGAGCCAGACCTCTGAAGCTGGAGAGGCATGCTATTGATGGACCCTGAGTCCTGGAAGTGAGGAGCCATGGGGAGACCCCTGCCAGCACCAGAATTCTGCACCCACTGACCTTTGACTTTGTGAGTTGGAAGGAGACTTTGTAGACTGATTTCGGGCATATGGGTTAATATCGGGTTAATACTGGGCTGTACTGGGATGCCTTCTTAGTGTCACATTCCTTTTGTATATAAATCCTTTCCTTATAACCATGTGCATGTCTATGAAATTTGTTTCTCTAGTCTACCTGGACTAACACATTATGGTATCGAGAGTGGGGTAGTAGAGGAACAAATCATAAGATGGAAAGTAGAAGCTTGTTTGACTTGTGCCTTGTGGTATTTTTACTTCTTTGGCTAGACAAAAGTCAGATATGTCCTGGCAGTTTACTGAGTTATTTTCTGGAAACAATGTGGGAAGTTAAAGTTTTGTTTACTTTGTCTGGATGCTGTCTTTGTTGTTCTTTTATAAAATGGGGATTCTGCTCAAGGACAATGGTTAAGAAGGTCAGAATGCCTGACCAAAAGCAGGGATCTGTTTTCATGCCTTCAGAGACCTAATTCAATGTTTTTGTGTAGACATTGTTTAGATAAAGATATAGATAAGCTTAATAAGTATTGACCTTGACTGTTTTAAGAATTAAGTTTGATTTCTGACTATGCTGCTTATACTGATTTCTTATGCCTGTTATTGTAAATATAAGGATGCATAGAAATGTTTATTGGAAAGTATGAAAAGAGTTTGCAAATCCAGTTACCTCAAGCCAAGCGTTGACCTCTAGAGGGTTTAGGACATAGCGTCAAAGACATCTCTGAAGAGATTAACCCCACCTTGTGCTTAGATGGGGTTAGGCCACACCTAGAAAGACTTCTCTGAAGAAGGTAGCCCCACCCAGTCTTTCGGAGTACTCAGGATACTTATATTCTGAGAGAAGGTCAGACCGACCGATAAAGAAGGATAGAGTCTATTTCCTTGGAAAATTCTGACTAGTGATTATCTTTAGAAGCGAAGGAATCTAGAACCATGAAGATAACTCCTTTCTGGGTCTGAATGTTAAAGGAAACTTGTGGCAGGCTGAAATGCTTGTTAGGTGACCACCCAGATTTACTGCTTGTCGGTGAAAGCAGGAGAAATGCGGCAATAAAGAGTTGGGTTGACTTTGGCCCCTGACACCCGTGGCCTTTGTTCACAGGAAATAGAGAAGATGAGAGTGGGTTGACTGAAGTTCATGACCTAGCATGAGAGAGGTAGTAGGCATGTTGAGAATTTGTTGGGACCTTGGTCTAAAGGGAAGGTGACCAATGGCTACTGTGGTGAGGCTAAGTAGAAAAACCCACATTGAGTTGACCAGAACCCGACCAGAGGAAGAGAAGTGATTTAAGTCTGTGAACTGGTGCATATCGTTGCGACTTTATGGATGGCCTGTCCTGATTTGACTTCGCTAATGGACGTACACTTCAAGGGTTTCCAACTTGTGAAGATTCTTCACACTAAAAGATATGATTATTTCCTTAGAGCACTGGGTTGGTGTAAGTGGGCAATATAGAAATTAGATACCAAAAATTGGGGAATGAAGGCATGAGGTGGTTGGCTTGCAAACTCTCATAGGTGTTGAAATATATATTCATAGGATTATAGGATCAAAGTGTAAATATTTTGTAACTACAGTTGTAAGGTACAGGATATCTTTTGTTCACTTATAGAATGTTATTTTTAAATGATGGTGACACACGTTGAATTGTATGCATTTTAGTTTTATTCTGTTAGGTATAGATATGATCTTATTGTTTATTTGGAGGTCACATATGGTTACAGAGTTATGTGAAAGTATAAAATTAACAAGGGGTGGTCTGTGGCAGTCACGTGCTTATGTTAATTTTATGATTGAAATGTAGGGGTGGAGTCTAGCCTGTTAATCTGGAGATAGCCATTGAGTAGCCAATGAGGCCTCTATGTGGGCATGGCCTTCTCCTGAGACTTCCGGGAAATCTCGTGATTTTTCCCTCGTGAAGGTGAGAAGCTATCTTCCCTAGTGGTTGGGGTTAGTCTCAGAGATGATGAGTCACAGAAAAGACAAGATGGCAGTGTCTGAGAAGCTGGAGGAGCTGGCGGAGAGACCACACGGCTTTGCCCTGATGGAATCAGACCTCTGAAACTGGAGAGGCATGCTCTTGATGGACCCTGAGCCCTGGAAGTGAGGAGCCATGGGGAGACCCCTGCCAGCACCAGAATTCTGCACCCACTGACCTGTAACTTCATGAGTCAGCAGGAGACTTTGTGGACTGATTTCGGGCATATGGGTTAATATCGGACTTATGACTTTGTACTGGGCTGTACTGGGATGCCTTCTTAGTGTCACATTCCTTTTGTATATAAATCCTTTCCTTATAACCATGTGCATGTCTATGAAATTTGTTTCTCTAGTCTACCTGGACTAACACAGCGAGTATAACTATTGCAGGTCTGTAATACCCAGCAAAAGGTAAGAGCATGATTTTTCTAGTTGGAAGATTGAATGACATTTTTTGAAAGTTGTATTTGAAGATTGTCATAGTTACATAATTTGGTGTCAATTTGAAGATTAAGAGTGTATGGGTGGAGTCTAGCCTGTCAATCAGAGATAGCCAATGACTATGATCTTCCCCTGAACTGCTGTGTTTTCCTCCTGGAGACGGGAGAAACTGCTCTCTCTCTAGTCATTCCCTTGGAGACGCTCTACTGACAAGACACAGGGCACTATGCTGCTAGATCCCATGCCCTGGGAATTGGAGAAACCATGTGGAAACCCCTGCCAGTGCTGAGATGCTTACAATGCTGTTGGACCAACAAGACTTCACACCCACTGACCTGTGATTGTCCTGCATCCAGTGTCACTTGCATGTGCTTCATGAGTCTGAAGACTAGTATTGGACATGTGGGCTAATACCAGACTTTTGGGCTTGGACTGTACTGGGTTGAGAGGCTTTCTTTGTGTACACTTACATTTTATTTAATACTCTCTCTTATACACATATGAGTCCATACGGATTTGTTTCTCTAGTCTACCCAGACGAATACAAGGATGAAACTCCAGGAGGGTCCAATTTGGAGATTATATTCTCTCTCTAATAGGAGCCCTGGTGGTGTAGTGGTTACACATTGGGTTAACTGCAAGGTCAGTAGTTTGAAACTGCCAGCTGCTCCAAAGGAGAAAGTCGAGGCTTTCAACTCCCGTAAATAGTCACTGTCTCAGTGACTGGTCTGACAGTTCCTGAAGGCCACAGTAGGGGATATGGGGTGTGGGGAGTCTCAGAAGCCCATAGGGGCAGTTCTACTCTGTCCTATAGGTTTGCTGCGAATTGTTCTGTCCGTTCTCTAAGCCAGTCTGTCTCCCTTTACGCCTGGGTGGGGTGGCTATAAACGAATCACTGAAAGACTGTGGCAGGAGGATCAGGATATGGGCGCTGCAGCATCACGTTCCCAGGGTACCCCAACACATGTCTTCTTGAATGGAAAACACAGCCCTCACAATATGCGGATTGTCAGTCATACCCTACTAGGCTGTGCCCTGAAGGCCACAGACTGCCCTCAGTCAGCAGCATGATGTACATGCTCCTTCCAGATCTCATTGGAGAGAACAGCTGCTGGATGACTGTGCCAATCAAAGGCCTGTCTGACATGATTTGAAAGCAAGGATTCAAACAGACACGTGTCCATTGTTCTTTGTAGTTGCAATAGCTCCAAATGGAAAGAAGTCAAATGTCCATCAAAATAGGAGAGGATCAACAAGATGTGATGACCAAACACACACACACACACATATTATTCTATAAATATTTCTTGATGAAGTTCTAATACATGCTACACCAAAGATAAACCCCAAAACTTTATGAGTGCAAGAATGTAAAAGAGGACATATACTCGATGACATAGAAAATGTTTATATAAAAGATCAAGAATAGGGAAATGCATCGAGACAAGAGTTTATTTACTGGTGGCTGTAAGGGACTGGAGGGTGGGGAAATGAGGAATTGTTCATTGAGGAGGTGCTGAGTTTCTGTTTGGGGTGATGGGACTTAAAAATCATTTTATTGGGGGCTTGTACAACTCATCACAATCCAGATATCCATCCATTGTGTCAAGAACAGTTTTTACATGTGTTGCCCTCATCATTTCCAAAACATTTGCTTTTGACTTGAGTCCCTGGTATCAGCTCCTCATTCCACCCCCTTCTTTATCCGTCTTCCTTCCCTATCCCACTGATAATTTATAAATCACTATTTTTCCATGTCTTACACTGACCAATGTTCCCCTCACCTCCTTTTCTGTTGACCATTCCCCAGGGGAGAGGGTGCTATGTAGATCCTTGTAATTGATTCCCCCTTTCTATCTCCCCTTCCCTCCACCCTCCCCGTATAGAAGGTGATGGGACTTTTGGGTAGTGAGAGTGTTCATGGTTATTCAGCATGGTGAATGTAAACAATATTACTGACTTGTACACTTAAACATGGCTAAAATGCAGGGTATAGTACAGCGCCAGTGAAACACACCTTTCCTCTAGTTCTTTAATGCTTCCTTCCCCCTACTATCATGATCACAGTTCTACCTTACAAATCCAGCTAGTCTGAAGCATGTACCCTGGTACAGATAAGAGTTCTAGATAAACAGAATCCAAGACAGATAAACCCCTCAGGAATAGTAATGGGAATAGCAATAAAACCATGGGGGTAGGCGGATGGTGGGGGATGAACAACAGAAATGAGGGTGAAGGGAGACAGAGGTTGGTGTAAGCAGTGGATGCAAAAGGGTTTTTCCCCACTGAGCTGCTGCTTGCATCACATGGTAAATGACTATACACTTGGAGGTCAACACAAGCTGCTTGGAGGTTAATCTTGAAGATTATCAGTCATCTAATCAGAGTATAGTCTGCCCCACCCTAAGTAGGGCCCACTCCCTGCTGATAATGATAGTGAATTGTTTCCTTGAAGGAACGTTCAGAGACAAGGTTGAGTCCACTCAAGAGTGACCAATTTTAGGCTGTCATCTTGTCCCATGTGTACCCCTAATCCCTCCCACACCTATTGTGTGTACACCAGTATATCGCCCCCCTCCCATTGCTTGTATTGCCTATGGTACAACCCCTTCCTGTTTCATGTGATTACCTGTAGTCAGAAGACTTGAACACCCCCTAAAGCTATATAAGCCTTGGTTAGAAATATACATCTTGGGCTGAGCCCAAAGTGGTGGTGGCATAGTGGTTGTGTGCGGGACTGCAGCCCACAGAGTTGGCAGTTCAAATCCAGCTGCAGCTCTCCAGGAGCAAGGCTGGGCCTCCTACTCCCCCTAGGGGGCGGGCAGTGATGCCCACACAAAAAAAGAAATATATATCTCTCCTTCTCCTCTGTTTTCCCACTTCCATGTGGACCACCAAGAGGGGCTGAAGGGAGCATGTTACCATGAAATGTGTCTGACTCCTTTATTTTACTCCCTTTCCTATCTTTCCTATTCTGTACAATGTTACAATACTTTTTATATATTATTGCCATATAATTGCACCTAAGAACCCATGATATTTGTGGCGGTCATGTATTTTAGTGTCAATTTCATGATTGGGAATATAGGGGTGGAGTCTGGCCTGTCAATCTGGAGATAGCCAATATAACCTCTGTGTGGGCATGGCTTTTTCTGAGAATTCTGGGAAATCTCACGATATTCCCCCTGTGGAGGTGAGAGACTATAGACCCAGTCACTTGGAGACAACACTCTACTGCCAAGACACAAGATTCAGTCCCTGGGAGACCCCTGCCAAGGCTGAGATGCTTCTATCGCCACTGGATATTGCTGATAAGTCCTGAGCCCTGGAAATGAGAAGCCATGGGGAGACCCCTGCCAGTGCTGGGATGCTTCTATTGCCACTGGATACACAAGACTCTCCACCCATTTGGGCGGTGACTGTCCTGGTGTCATTGCACCATGCTTCATAAGTCAGAAGAGGTCTTTATAGGACATATGGGCTAATATCGGACTTATGACTTGGGACTGGACTGGGTTGGGATGCTTTCTCGATGTTCCATTCCTCTTGTATAGACACCTTTCCTTTATATACATACGTGTGTTTATGAATCTGTTTCTCTGGTCTACCCAGACTGACACAATATTGTTAGAGGCTGGTCTACTCTAACAAATGGTGCCTATCATGTGGCAGTAGGAAAATAACTCTTTTGAGTTGTACCAATTGTAACAATTGCATGGACTCATCGTCGGACAGAGAGGGTGAAGTGGGAAAAACTTGAGTGTGTTTTAGTCTAAGTGAGTCAACTATGGGTCAAGTGAAGAGCCAGGGTAGAGCACTGTGTCATAGGGAAGGACAGAGTATACCCATGGAAATCTGGTCACTGTGGACTCAAGCTAAGATGGTTTTAGAACCTCTGCAGGAGGAGCGGAAAGAGCAACGTTATTGTATGCAAAGGTCTGAATAAAACTACCCAACATTACAGAAGCAGGCAAAAGTGATCCAAAATGGGTATCAGACAGATGAAAGATTTTTAGACAGAGCTGAGAAAACTAAGCCTGAATCAGAGGGGGCCATCAGAATAGAAACATCCAACCGAACCCCAGAATATAATGTAGAAAAGCCTAAAGATGAGATTAGTTCCAAGGCCATGCAAATTAAGAGAATTAACACAGAAGATGAGGTTTGGGAAGTGGAATTTAGTAATCTGCCAGTCCAGAAAACCAGCGAAGAAAACAGAGGAAAGGAGGCAAAAAAGGAGGACACCTTTGCTTTCACAGGTAGAAAAGGGCATAGTGCAGGAAGAAGATCTAGTTCACAAGCTATCTTATGATTTTTCTTTTTTTTTTTTGGGGGGGGGGCAATCACTGCCCTCTGGTAGTCGTGGGCGCTACCCAGTGCTGCTCCTGAGAGCCGCTGCTGAATTTGAATCGCCAAGCCCGCGGGCCGCAGTCCCGCATTCAACCACTTAGGCCACCGGGGCTCAGCCCTCTTATGATTTTTCTAATGAGGACTGTAAAAATGTGTGGCGACCTTATAGGGAACAGGGCATGTTTTCAGATTATCTTGGAATATGCAGAAATATAGGGACAGATGAATACAAGGCAGATGCCGATTTGGCCAACTGTACCAGGCATCAAGGGAAATGCTTTAATTGTGGAAAGATAGGTCATTTTATTTTATTTGCTTGTTTGTTTTTGGCATCACTGCCCTCTGGTGGTCGTGGAAGCTACCCAGCACTAGAGCAGTCGCTGTATTTGAACTGCCAAACCTGCGGCTCGCAGTCCCGCACTCAACCATTTACGCCACCGGGGCTCAGCCCCAAGATAGGTCATTTTAAAAGACAGGGCAGGCCAATCAGTCTGGTTGTGAAAAGAGCTGCGGTCTGAGCCAGAGCAGGGGCCAGGGCCAATATAGTCAGGTTTAAAAGAACCTGCACTTTACTCCCACTGTTGGAAGGAAACTCATTGGGTAAGTCGCTGTCGATCAAGATTGAGCAATGAGGGCTTTCCATTAGTAAAGGCTTCCCAGCTGGGAAATTCAGAACAGAGCTTGATCCAGGCCCTGACTGAGTGTGGTGGTCATGTATTTGATGTCAATTTCATGATTGGGATGTAGGGGTGGAGTCTAGCCTATCAATCTGGAGATAGCCAATGAGATCTCTGTGTGGGTTTCTCCTGAGAATTCTGGGAATTCTCTTGATATTTCCCTCGTGGAAATGAGAGACCATCTTCCCAGTTGTTGGGAATCGCTCAACTGACAAGACAAGATGGCAGCATCTGAGGAAGTGGATGAGCTAGAGGAGAAGCCACAGGGCCTTACCCTGATAGAACCAGACCTCTGAAGCCAGAAAAGTCACAGGGATACCCCTGCCAGCACTGAGATGTTTCTATCACCAATGGATACTGCTGATGGAAACGATGGAGCCTGAGCGCTGGAAACGATGAGCCATGAGGGGACCCCTGCCAGAGCCGGGACGCTGCACCCACTGACCTGTGACTTTGTGAGTTGGAAGGAGACATTATAGACTGGTATCAGACATATGGGCTAATATTGGACTGAAGACTTTGAACTGGACTGGGTTGAGATGCTTTCCCAATGTTCCATTCCTCTTGTATATAAACCTTTCCCTTATATCCATATGTGTGTCTATGAATTTGTTTCTCTAGTCCACCTGGACTAGCACACTGAGCAAAATAATCTGTGAATGGCAATCATAGGTATCAACCAGCCTCACAACAGGAGACCAGATTTGGTCAAACTTATAAAAGTCCAGCCTCTGTTCTTTCGACGGTAAGTTTTAAAGGGCTCAGAAGCCATTGAAGGAGTTTGTTGACAGCAAAAAAGCAGGAGTCTCTGTGTGAAAGAGTAAGACAGCTCCTTTCAGGAAAGTTTAACCTTCGTACTCAAGAAGTTCAAATTGATACTGGAGTTATTCAGGGGTGTGAGGAAAACCTAAAAGCTGTAATTAAAACAGAAATTAATAAGAGTAGTACTTGGGGTCCATGAGCTAAAAGAACTACAGGCTATTTATTAGGAAGGTCCAATCTAAATTTTCAAGGTGTCCAGGCTATTGCGGGAGTTATGGATCAGGATTATGAAGAAGAAATTAGGGCAGTAATTTAACTCTGATATACCATGGTTTATAAAGAAGGAAGATTGTTTAAGCCAATTTTTGCTTCCTTGCATTTCTAGAGTTAAAGTTTATACCTACCAAAAAAGAGTATTTGAGAAATCTGACCACCCTATAAATCAAGGGGTCTTTTGGAATGCTGTCATGGAGAAATAACAGTCCCCCCACATGGAATTAGAAATGGAAGGAAAAATGGTTTTTCAATTCTGAATATAGGGTCATTTCCTTAGGGTATTGACGAGGTCCAAAGACACACCTACTAACGTCTCCTCAATCCAGCATGGAGGGAATAAGGTAATTTAACTAAGGCAGAATATTGCAAAATCCTACAGTGTAAAAAGTCTGAAGGGCAATATGGCTTAACTGAGCCTGTAACCTTACTGGGAAACTCAGAAGGAAAATGTCTATTTGATAAGTTAGTTCAAAAACAGCTGAACAGATTTATTAAGAATTTTTTCATTCTTTCAAGTTATCCTGAGGCTGAGCCCTGGTGGTGTAGTGGTTGTATGCAGGACTGCGGCCCACTGGGTTGGCGGTTCAAGTTATCCTGAGTGTGTTCTGCAGCTCTGCAGTTAACCAGCTCTCTTGATTCTCTTAGAGTCAGGAGCGGAAATTCACATTACAGTGACGTCTACCTAATTAGTTTTCCTGGTTCAAAACCAAGCAAGGTAACTGAGATTGCTAGTGGTGCTTTAAAATCTCCATTGCTAAAACCGAAGGGAAGAAGAGAAATCGTATGTGCAACAAACTTAATTTAGTTTAAAATGATTTTTTTCCCTCTTTACCAAAACATTGTGACAAAATTGGGGCAGATAAACACATCTTCAGTTCTACAGAAAAAGCTGATTGGAAGAAGTCCCAGGAAGATGGAAATCATGTTTGGGACCCAGGTCCATTTATCACCCGGAGAAAGGGCTGTACACTTATGTTTTTGCAGATGAAAGCAGATGGACTCCCCCTTTAGAGGATGCAACCACATATGGAGAAAGATGGACAAGGAAAAGGTGAAAAAAACCACCCAATCTTAACAATGATTCTGTTTCCAGTTTGCTAACTGCCTGAAGAGAGGGGCTATTTGTTTATGTTTTCACAGGCAAAGGAGATACATGTTCTTCTCTTCAGCCAGCAAGTCCATAAGAAAGGCAGCTGATGCTGTGACCTGAGAGTTTCAAGAACAGCCCAGAGACCTCTATCCTCTTGTCGAAGTTATCCAAAGCGTCAAGAGGACCTTGTAGATTCCTGAGAATGGCAATTGTTGCCTGCTGAGATATTTCTACCATTATTTATGCTGTCTAAAGGACACTCTGGGACTCTATCATAACTGAACAGTTTATCAATAGTGACTGAACCATTATGACAGACTTTTCATTAACTAGAAGATCAGATCATGGACTTTCAGTATCATTTGATGCTAAAATGTATTGGAATATTGCAGATGCCATACAATTGGAATTTGATTAGAAAACATTTGCAAGGGCTTAAGGGAAACATTTCATTAGATGTGGCTCAGCTAAATACATCCAAGGGTGGACTTAAGGCACCCCTAGCTCTGAGGTGATTGAACAGTTGGTGGATGACGTAGAGCAGTGGTTCTCAACCTTTCTAACGCTGCCACCCTTTAATGCAGTTCCTCGTGTTCTAATGATCCCCAACCATAAAACTATTTTTAATTCTACATCATAACTGTAATTTTGCTACTGTTCTGAATCAGGCGACCTCTGTGAAAGGGTCTTTCAGCCCCCAAAGGGGTTGTGATGCACAGGTTGAGAACTGCTGGTGTAGAGAGTGCCTGGATCCCATTTTCTAGTCTGACTGCTGTTCATCATAATTAAAAAAAATTTTTTTGTAGGCATTATTATCTCTGGTGGTCGTGGGCGCTACCCAGTGCCGCTCCCGAGAGCCGCCGCTGGATTTGAACCGCCAAGTCCGCGGGCTGCAGTTCCGCACTCAACCATTTACAACACCAGGGCTCAGCCCCGTTCATCATAATTTTGATGCTTGCGGTCTCATACTGCTTCTATAGGAAGTTAAAAGATATGAAAACCGACCATGTTGCCTCTATGACTATTAAATTTCAAACACAGTACAGAAGGGGAAATGTGGGAAACTAGCTCTGAGGGAAACATGACTAGAACTTAGTCCCTAACTTTTTTTTTTGGCATCACTGCCCTCTGGTGGCCGTGGGAGCTACCCCGCCTTGCTGCTGCTGGATTTGAACTGCCAAGCCAGTGGACTGCAGTCCCGCACTCAACCATTACGTCAGTGGGGCTCAGCCTATTCCCTAACTTATAACAGAGGGAATCTGGAAAGCTAGAATCCCACAGTAGGAAAATCATCCCCTTGGTAAGTTAGAGATAAAGTCCAAGTACATTATCGTGCTTTAAATATCATTTCCACAGGTTCTCCCCTGGCAGCTATGCTGCCTTAAAGTGAACACATGGTTGATTCTGTCTCCCTATAGAAGCAGGCATTACTATTTGTTGTATCTCTTCTTGGCTCAGCATGCAACCCCTCTCATACCTTCCCCCAAATAGTAGATGGGCATCTAGATTCAAAATGCTTGCCAAGCTTAAATGTTTGGCTTGGTCATGTTAATGTTGTCATTAATTTTGCCTGGATAGGTTTCAATGTATAGAAAATAGCCATGTTGCTCTTGGAGCTCTTTTGAATTTGATACATAAAACAAAAGGGGGGATTGTGGGATGCAAAAGGGGGTTTCCACAGGTTGTCTCCCCCAAGTACATGCCAAAGCTAGGATGCTGCTTGCACCACAGGGTAAATTACGATACAATCGGAGGTCAACGCAAGTGCTTAGAAGTTAATCTCCTTGAGGATTATCAGCCATCAAGAGTAATCAGAGTACAGTCTGTCCCACCCTAAGCAGGACCCACTCCCTGCTGATAATGATAGTGGAGAGCCCAGAGACAAGATTAGTGCACTCAAGAGTGAACAATGTTAGGCTGCCATGTTGAGTCTAAAGTCCGCCCATCTTGTCCCATGTGTACCTCTAATCCCTCCTGTTCTCATTGCGTGTACACCCCTAGATCACCCCCTCCCATTGCTTGTATTGCCTGTGGTACAACCCTCTCCTGTTAGGTATGTGATTACCTGTCATCAGGGAGGCTTGCATGACCCCTAAATATATCTAAGCTGTATATGTGAGTTAAGAATATACATCTCTCCTCCTCCTCTGTTTCCCCACCTCCACATGGACCACCAAGAGGGACTAAAGGGAGCATGCTACCATGAAATGTGTCCGAGTCCTTTATTTTACTCTCTCTCCTATTCTCTGTGACTTTATAACCATCTTTATATAGTATCACTGTATAACGGCTCCTGTGACGCCTGTGATGCTGATGAGACTGCTCTACTCTTTAAGATATGAAAATAATAATATATAATTTATCAAGGGGTCATGAGGGAGGGAGGGTGAGAGGGAAGGGGAAAAAAGAGGATCTGACACCAAGGGCTCAAGTAGACAGAAAATATTTTGAAAACAATGATGCCAGCGTATGTACGCATGTGCCTGATACAATCGATGTATGGATAGTTGAAAGAGCGGTAAGAGTCCCAATAAAATGATATGTCATAAAAAAGGCTCAAGTAGCAAAGCCCTTTTGTTGTTGCTTTGGTGTGTGTGCTATACAAAGTCAACCCCCGCTCACAGGCCGTTACTGTCAGGTGTCATGGAGTGAGTTCCGACTCACGGCAATCTTAAGCCCCGAAGAATGAAACCCTGTCCAGTCCTCCACCTTCCTCACAAGAGTTCCCATGCCCCAGCCCATTGGTGCAGCCACGTGGTCAGTTCACCTCCTCGAGGGGCTTGCCCTTCTGTGCTGATCACAGACGTGTGTTTAAGGATGCGCTGTTGGCGACAAGCCCTGGTTATGGATGAGCTAGAACTCTAGTTGCAATCCTTCCTGACGCACTCTCATATTTAAACACATAGCATGGTTTGGCTTGACCTTATAAGTAGAGCCAAATCCTACTTGGAGACACAGTCTTCTGCTCAGTGGAAAGACTTGGTGTTTACAACCTATTAGTTGCTGTTATTAAATGCTGCTGAGTTGGCTCAACTCCCACTTGCCTTGTATTCGACAACAGAGCAAAACACTGCCCAGTCGTGAGCCACCCTCACAACGACTGCTTCACTTCAGCCCATTGGTGCAGTCACTGCTCCTTAAAGTACAGGGGCACCTTTACTTGGCCAAGCATAATTTTCTTTTCCAGGAATGATCTCTCCTGCTAACCTGTGCATAGTACACAAGATGAATCCTCATTACCATTGGGTTTAAGAAGCATTTAGGCTATATATTTTTTCAAAGACAAGTTTCTTCTTCTAGCACTCCATGGTGATTTGAACATTAGATTCATGAGTTTACTCAAAAGGTTCTTCTTCCAAATAACCTTTTCCAACATCTGTGTGATAGGGTTAGTGTGCCGAACTGGTCAATAGGAGCATGTGGGATCAATCAGGTCGCTCTTCGAATGGAGGATATACATATATACACATATATACACACATATACATATATATATATATAATGTGTCCTGGTTTTACTTCTCTAGAGAACCCTGCCCAACACACTCTGAATCTCTGAGCTCACAAATTTAATAGATCTATTTATCTGGGGTATAGGCCTGTATCATCTTTGAAAAATCAGAAAATTTCTTAAACCTCAGTATAATAGATCCTACCCTGTTTACCTAATAAAATGCTACAGGAATCAAATGAAATGATGAGTGTCCTTTGAATCGTGCTTTTAAAAATTATTAATCATTCTATTGGGGTGCTCTTACAAATCTTAACAACAATCCATCATTCAATTGAATTAAGCACACTTGCATATTTGTGGCCTTGCTATCCGCTCATTTTTCCCTTCTTCCCTCATCCTCCCACACTTATGAATTGTTGACTAATTATATGCTGTTATTGTTATTTCATGTCTTACACTGTCTGTTGCTTCCCTTCACACATATTTCTGTTATTGGTTCCACTGGGGGTAGTGGCTATATATTCAACCTTGTGGTGGGTTCCCCCTTTTCCCCCCCACACCATGATATTGTTGGTTCTACTACTGTTCCTGAGGGTTTTATCTGTCCTGAATTCCATGTGTCCAGAGCTCTTATCTGTACCAATCTGTGTACTCCTGTCTAACCAGGATTGTAAGGAAAAACTGGATCATGGTTGTTGGGGGGAGGAAGCATATGTTTTGTCAGTTTTGTCGATGGGATCAGGTATCAGGTATCAAACAATCCAAAACAAACAATTATGTTCATGTGAAAGAGAGGGGTTGGAGTGGAGACCCAAACCCCACCTGTAGACAATTGGACATCCCCCTCCACAGAAGGGTTACAAGGAAAGGACGATTGAATTGAGGCTTTTTGAAGAGGTATGAGGCTAAAGCATTTCTAATTTACGGATCAGCACAGCTAGATGAAAGAGCCCAGGTGTCACAGTGGGTTAGCCCTAGGCCCCTAACGAAATGGTTGGTGGTTGAAACCCACGCAGCAGATCTGAGAGAGAAAAGATGTGGTGAGGATGCCCCTGTAAAGATTGCCCTCTAGGAAACCGTGTGGGCATTTCTACTCTAGTCTATCAAACGCTAGAGTCAGAATCAACTTAATGGCAATAGGTCTGGTAGGGATGGGCTCACGTTGCTCCCTCTTGGAATGTGTGATCTAAAAAACCTTGGTGCCTTTGGGAAGAGATGACGAGAAGATGGGAGTGCATAAGGGCTGTGGTGGAGTCTTCAGGTCCATTCCTGGGGCAACTTTTATTGGGACCATCTTGGAAAACCAAGCTTCTTTTCACCTCTTTGCATACACAGGGAACCCCAGGAGATGATGAGCTCAGTGGATGCTCAGAGCTAAAACAAATATCTGACTGTGCCTAACCACACCACACAGAAGCCATTATTCATAATGGATTATTTAATAACCAACCTTCCTTACATTAGTCAAGCGCCTCAGGCACCCTCAAAGCCCTGAGTTTCAGTATCTTTATTGGCAATTAGATTTCCAATTCTGTGAATTTTAAAATTAATTTTTAAAAAGATTTATAATATAAAGTCTGGATTTAATCCTTAGCTGAGGAAATGTTTTGAAAATACTTTCTCCAAGAATATGCACTGCCTTCTCAGCTGGTTTATGATATCTTGGATTATATAGAAACTAAAAATTTTAATGCCCACTTTCTCCCTTCATTCATATTTGGGCAAATCAGTCATGAACTACTTTGATGGAGAGCTACACACAGAAAGACTGTCCATTTATTTATCTATCATGGACATAATAATGTATGTTTTCTTTTAGAAGGTTTAAAGGGTTGCTCTCTGAATGAATCTTTATAAAGAATATACATTTAATGGAACCTTTCTTCCTCCATTTGGATAGCGGTTGCCCACTTTCACTAATTATAAAGTTTAGTCTTTTTACATGAATTTATAATGCCACTTATCTCACAGACCAGGTATGGTAGAGTGACATTTTAAAAAATATGACCCTTCTATCCAAGTGCCTGCATTAGAGCGTGTGTAACACAATAGAGAATTAGTCAGCTTCCAGGATCACCTCCCTGTCTAACAGATGGACCATCTTTGAAGCAGGAGCAGAGAAAGGAAGCCTAGGCTCACCAGAGGAGCATGTTCTATGTTTTTTTTTTTTTTGTGGGCATCGCTGCCTCTGGTGGTCGTTGGTGCTACCCAGTGCCGCTGCTGAGAGCCGCCGCTGGATTTGAACCACCAAGCCCATGGGTTGCAGTTCCGCACTCAACCACTTAAGCCACCGGGGCTCAGCCTGAGGAGCATGTTATTTATCTCTGTCTGGAATGTCAGAGGCCAAGACCAGAAACTCCACAGACTGGTTTTGCCCCTGAATAGACAAATATAAACGTATAGACTGGAACAAAGAAATAGACCCGTTAAGCTATACCGAGTATAGTAAACAGCATGAATGCCATATCTGATCTGGCTTCCCTCTTACCAAGAGGTGCCTATTGTCAGACACGCATGCACGCTTTATCCTTCTTCCTGTACCCCAACACCATCCTTTCTTCCCACAGTACTCTGCTTCTATGCTGGGTTCTTTTCAGGTGCCGGGAGACGATGAGCTCAAGCAAGAGTATCCGTGTTGGGGCTTTGAGGCAGGTTGGCGTCTTAGTCCGTGGAGGCAGGAGGCCAAGAGACCACATAGCTGAAAGGCTGAGGACTTGGCTTCTGGCTGTGAAGTACAGCTGTGGCCAAAAGACTGTATCCTTACCGTTTACTGATCCTGATTGGTGGTAACCTATTAGCTTCCTTATGGATTGTGAGTATCATCTGTAAGTTCTGTGTGGCCAATGGCATGAATGAGTAAACCCTACATAAAAGTGTTGTTTGTATCAAATGGAGCCACAAAGTGTCCATCTAATCTCGCTGCTTCTGCGTAGCTCTTTGAATATGGCCATAGGACCTGTTTTAGATACTCTCACGATCCCAATTGTTTCCTTCTGAATACACTCTCTCTTAGGGTGCCCTAGGAAACAGAACCAGTAAGTCAAAATGTATTGCTTCTAGGGCTCCAACTTATGCATGTACTGGCTTAAATGTGTCTCTGCAATTAGTGCATGGCTGCAGACAAGTGTCTCAGCAATATGCCTGTCTGTATAACACTAGGGTGCTGTCCAAAAAGGTCCATTCAAAACACCATTTCCAAGAGGATTGGCAGGCCAGTGAAATTCAGGATTGATAGATCAGCCCAGAAGGTTATGATCACTGTATTTTGGGGTTTGATAGATTTTCTCAAAGGTTACAGGACAATTATGGGGACTTATTATGAAGACCTTAAAACTTTTTGGCATCTAAAGACTTCATGTTTTTAACAAGTATAGAGGCAACCAAAATAATAGAACAAAATATTTGTGGACCATAGATCAGATAAAATAGATTTAAAGCGGCTATTTTCTCTCCAGATTCCTTCGCCCTCAAACCTAAACAGTGGTCTTAGTAGCTTAAAGAAAAAAGGAGGAAAATAAAACTGAAATGGACTTGGAGTCTTGTGACAAATAAGTTCACTTCAAACAATAAAAAAACAACAACAACAAAACACTGCTATTTTGACATGGTGTGAGCCAAAGAGCATAGAATTCTTTGGAGGAAAAGTTAGAGAGATTAAAAACACAAAATTACAAACGCCAGAAGTATATAAACCTAGAAGATAAACCTGGAGCATCTGTTGAGAAGTAATGGCTTCAAATTTTATATCTGTTTCATGAAGATTTCTATGATTTTAGTAGCTGTGGCAGTCATGTGCTTATGTTAATTTTATGACTGAAATGTAGGGGTGGAGTCTAGCCTGTTAATCTGGAGATAGCCAATGAGGCCTCCGTATGGGCATGGCTTTCTCCTGAGAATTCTGGGAAATCTTGCGATATTCCCCTCGTGAAGATGAGAAACTATCTCCCCAGTTGTAGAGAGTCTCAGAGATGATGAATCACGGACAAGACAAGATGCCAGCGTCCGAGAAGCTGGAGGAGCCAGCAGAGAGACCACACAACTTTGCCCTGATGGAGCCAGACCTCTGAAGCAGGGGCGGCCCGATGGAGACCTCTGCCAGTGATAAGTTGCTTCTGCTCTTGATGGACCCTGAGCCCTGGAAGGGAGAAGCCATGTGGAGAGCCCTGCCAGCACCTGAATTCTGTACCCACTGACCCGTGACTTGGTGAGTCGGAAGGAGACTTTACAGATTGATTTCAGGCATATGGATTAATATCGGACTTATGACTTTGAACTGGACTGGGCTCAATGTCCTGTTCCTCTTGTATATAAACCTTTTCCTTATATCTATATGTGTGTCTTTGAAATTTGTTCCTCTAGTCTACCTAGACTGACACAGTAGCAATGCATTTTGACTTCTCCTTGTATTTGAGGATATCAGATGGTCAGAGAGAAAGAGGAAATCTAGCAAGGTATCAACAGATAGTTTGAGTGCAGAGTCATCTCTTGAAAAACCTCCCTTTTTGTTCTTAAGACCTTCGCTCTTGTGGTTAGGTCATGCTATAGAAGATAATTTTTTATGGCCAATGGATTTAAATGCCAATTACACGTAAGCATTTTATAACAACATCCACACCCATCTGACCAAGCAACTGGACACTTTTGCTTAGCCAAAACGACACATACAATGCACCATGAAAGCACACCAAGTTTGTGATCAGAAAGGAAACCAGAGCTCAATAAATGCATTTAAATAAATGCAATAAAATATTGTTATTCTAAAGAGGGTATGTGTTTCTTGCTCTGTTTGTCCTTTCTAGATTGCTTCCATGATCTTTTCCACAGTGTTGGTGGCCAGTGACTTACTATTTAATTAAACTCCCATACCCCTTCCTCTATGCAGCTCCTGACTCATGACCTTCGGATTATGTGACTGAATGTTCAGAAGCATGGCCCCTTTCTTACACTGACCTGGGTCAAGTCCTGCTTTGTGAAAGTCAACCTTTCAAGATCTTTTAACAGCTATCCAGCTTTGCGATATGCCATCCTGCTTTGAATCCTTCACAAATCTGACCAACTCCTACCTTCCTCTGGGCTATTGTTAAGAATGTCAAATGGGACACAATGGCTGGGAATAAAGCCCTGAGGACTACTGATTCGTGCAACTAGCGGGATGGCCTAGTCACATCTATCATGTAAATAGAAGTTTGCAAAGAGAGCTCAGGTAGAAGGGAGAGTTACATTTGGGAGTCATTCTTAGGAGAGCTAAAACAATAGAAGTGTATAACAAGAATGAAGGAGAGAAAAAGGGGGGAGAGAGAGAGAGAGAGAGAATTTGTCTTAAAACTTGGAAGGGGTAGAAGAGGCAGGAAAGAAGTAGCCAAATAGGTAGGATGAGAACCAGTGGAGTTTCCAGGTTTATGGTAGCCAAGAAGGAAGACCATCTAATAAGGGGAGCCAACAGATTGAGACTGCAGAGGACTGAAGTGTGTGTGTGAATATTTTATGTGCAAGCCAAATGGTGAGTAAACAAGTGTTCTCACATCGTGATTTAGCCTTTCTGAATATGGGAAATACGTATAATGCATTTTTTTTTCAAAAACTTTACTGGAGGCTCTTAACGTCTCTTATCACAACCCATACATTTATCCAGTGTGTCAAGCACATATGCTGCCATCATCATTTTCAAAGCATTCTTTTCTCACTTGAGCCCCTGATATCAGCTCCCCTTGCTCCTCCAGTACATTTTTTTTTAAAAAGAATTAACAACGGGGAATGTTGCAGTACAAGTATTAGGAAGGGATTCTTTTCAAAAATGAAATTGTGATGGTGAAAAGAAGAAAAAACGAACTCCAGAAGTAGGGGCGATCTTCCTGAGCACAGTTGTAGCGAGGAGGGAGAGGCTAGTGGGAAGAGATAGGGTGAGCTCCGGCGAAGGAAATGGTGGAAAGGGACACACCGGGTCGGGAGAAAGATGTGGCTGTCTGTTTGGAGCTGGGGAAAGGGGCGAGAATGAAGAATTCAGGAAGAAAAGTAAAGAGAAATAGAGATAAAGGAATAGAAGGGGAGAAAGGAAGAGATGGCAAAGAAGGCACGGGGAGAAATTGCCTCGGGCACCTTGATGCTGGAGAAGGAGCTGACAGGGTCCGTGGAAGCATGCTATATGGTGGAGAGTTGTTGGAGGACTCAAGGAAGGAGGTGCTGGATGGAAGGGGAGTGCTCCGCTGAGGGTAGACAGGAAGACAAAGCAAGCGCCTCGCCAAGTAGACAGGCAGGGGGTGGACCCATGGCGGAGGGTTGTCAAAGGGCAGGGGGAGGAGCTTGGGGTGCAGCGCAGAGGACAAGGCAAACTTTCCATCTTTATGTTTGAGGGAGAGCTGCAGATTGCTGTAAGCTCTGGTCCTGCCCCGGGTCCCTATTAGTGCTGGTGCTGAGACCCCTGCAGCGAGAGAAAGGCAAGGGAAATCCTCACAAATCGGTGGCTTTGGGGTGAAAGGACTCTGCAGTGCTAGCTTCGGGGGATGTCCAAAGGACCTTAAGATATGTTTACAGTTCTCATTCTGACAGGAGCTCTCCTGGTTTGTATTCAGACTTCATAGCAGGAAGGAGCTATGGGACACAGCTAGACGGTGCCACCTCACTTGAACTTGCCTTCAGCTTCTGCAGAAGCTGCTCAGAGGTAATGATTCCAAACCGCAAGCTCTGTTTCTCACCTGCAGAACCTTTCCCTCGAAACCACCCTGTCATTTGTGTGCATGTTTGCTCTGTATTTATTTAGAATTGTCTTGGAGAGGGGTCAGCTTTGGGAGCGCCATACATTTTTTTAAAAAAAGATTTTATAGTTTATTAATTCTCTGGTGAAAAATCCACACAACCAGTGCAGATCAAGTCACTGTAGAATCTTTATTCTTTCTGTTATCCAATCTCCAGATCACTTTTTGCGGGCACCCACGTTGGCCTTGGCAGTCCCCCTGACTTTCTTCATTCTGTTCTTGCATGCCTTGTGTTGCTTTCTTGAGGTCTTTTTCTTCGCATACAGGCCATGTCTTGCAAGTCTGTGTTTAGGTTCATTTTTCTTGGCATGATCCAAAGAATCATAAATCATGCCGAAGCCAGTAGTCTTGCCACCACCAAAATGGGTCCTAAACCCAAATACAAAAATGACATCTGGTGCGGTCTTGTACATTTTGGCTAGCTTTTCACGAATTTCTGTCTTGGGCACTCTTGCGTTCCCAGGGTGAAGGACATCGATGACCATTTGTTTGCGCTGAAGTATTCGGTTGGTCGTGAACTTCCCGGATGGTTACTGTGTTGTTCATGATGGCAGTCACGCAGCCAGACACAAAAAGCGGGAGTGCCATACATTTTATCAGCATTAGGGAACATGGAAAAAGACTGACCTTTCAAACACAAGTGAAAACCAAACCAAACTCACCGCCGTGAAGCCAATGGCGGCTTGGAAGCCACTGGAAGCCTCCGGGGGCTCCCAAGACTGTAACTGTTTACGGAAGAAGAAATCCCAGTCTTTCACCCTTGGAGCTGCTGCTGCTTTGGAACTGCCAATTGCATAACCACCACCCCACCAGACCTCTTCATTAAAAAAAAAAAATGTGGCCGTCTTCAGATTGGATGACAGAGGCTCCTCTTCCAGGTGTCCTGCTCTGGGAAGCACCTTTGCTGAGGTTGCTATTGTCAGGTGCCGCAGAGTCTGCCCTGACCCACAACGACCTCACGTGCAACAGAACTGAACACCACATGGTTCTGGGTCATCCTCACAATTGTTCCCAGGCCTGAGCCCATTGTCGGTGCCTCTGTGTTAATTCATCTCTTTCTCATTGCCCCTCCATTTGATCAAGCATGATGCCCTTCTCCAGGGACTGGTCTGTCTGGACAATGTGTGCAAAGTAGGTAAGAGGAGGTCTTGCCATCCTTGCCTCCAAGAAGCACTTGGGCCTGACTGCTTCCAGGACTGTTCCTGCCTTCCTTAGCTCGTCCCACAGGCAGAGTTACTCTGACATCACAGGAAAGACATGGGAGCCGGGAGTCCTTCTCCTGGGAGGATCTGAGAAAGGCAAACCAGGCAGCCCATTGACCTCAAGGCTGATCAACGAAGTCGGGGACTCTGAACTGTAGATTCCGGCTGCCTCTGTGACAGGTAGTCCTCACTGAGTGGAAAGGCATATATCAGTCACTTAGTGTCCCCGGAGTCGGGCACCAGGCCCAGCATACAGTATGTGCACTTTGCATAGAGAACAAAGTGCACACGCCATTAGACTAGAGGAGGTCACAAGCGATTGCAGTTTTCACATGCAACAGCATCATCTCCTGGTTCTGCCTTCTCAGGTGGACTAGAGGGGGATGAGAACCTGGGTTCTGGAAGCAGATTGCTGGCAGTGACCCCGGCTCTACTGCTCACAGTTTAAAAACCTCACTGGCTCAGCTCTGGTGTGCCCATCAGTCAGGTGAGCACGCCTCCCTGCATTTGTTTATAGGAGCTGGAGAGGGTGAAATGAGGGAATAGATGCGTTGCTGGGGCACACAGCAGGAGCCTCACACTTATTCATGACAATTGTTACCTTCCTCTTTTTCCTCGCCCTTTCATCTTTTCCATACTTGGGGAGTCAGGGTGACCTCTCCTCCATCCATACTACTCCACACACCTGGGCCTTCTCCTGGCCTCACTCCCCCTCTCCCCCCAGAACCTTTTTGCTCCCTATACCTGATGGCCCACTCACCCTTCCTGGGCTACGGTGGTACCCTCTGCCGAGCCCTCACACCTCTCTACTCCCCGTACCTGTTTCTCACACCACCTCAGTCTTCATGATCGGATGGACACCTGCCTCTTCCTACCTCCTAGCTGCTCACTCCTGTACCGTCTCTCGCCTCTTTCCACTTCCTCCTTAGCCACACTGATGACTTAAAAAAAAAATCCTCCCAAAGAATCACTTCTCGTTTTCCTCTTGTAGCCAAGGATTTTCTATGGATACCTTAGTGTATTGCCTAATGTATTTTTTAACACATCAATGGCTCATAAAGGAGACCTGAAAGTAATTGATAAAACTTGGCTGATCAAACAATGCATTGCATTGGGTTAATCAGCGGGACAAGGGCTCTTTAGAGTATTGAAAACTGAGGTTACTTTGAGGACTAAGCTGAGCCTAATCCAAACCTTGGCATTTCCAATGGCTTCCTATGCCTGTGAAAGTTGGACATTGAAGAATGTGGCAGTCACTTCATTTGGTGTCAGTTTGATGATTAAGAGTAGAGGGGTGGCGTCTAGCCTGCCAATCTGGAGATAGCCAATGAGACCTCTATGTGGGCATGGCCTTCTCCTGAGAATTCTGGGAAATGGGTAATTCCTTCTTGGAGGCAGAGACACTCTGAGGTCACTTGCTGGGAGACACTCAACTGACAAGGCAGACTTCTTGTGTGTGAGATATCTCTGAGGAGAAGCAGTATGGACTTGTCCTGATGTAGCCCTGGGTACTGGAGCCCAAGGACTTTCTACCCACTGATCTGTGATCTTCCTGAATGTGGCATCACTGCATGTGTTTCCTAAGTCTGAAGAGAATTTTGTGGGTTGCAGTCAGACATATGGACTAATATTGGACTTGTGGACTTGATCTAGACTGAGCTGGCATGTTTCTCAATGTTCATGTCCTCTTATATACAAACCTCTCCCTTATATACATATGTATGCTTATGAATTTGTTTCTCTAGTTTACCCAGACTAACACAATGAGGGAAGACTGAGTAAGACTCACTGCATTTGGATTACAGACTGGCAAAGACTATTTAAAGTACTGTCAAAAGAACAAGTAAATATGCCTTGGAAGATGTACAGCCAGAATGCTCCTTCAAAGCCAGGATGGCGAGATTTCATCTTACATATTTTGGACATGTTGTCAGGAGAGACCAGTACCTGGAGATAGACATCACACATGTAAAAGTACCAAGGAAGACAGTCCATAAAATGGAATGACATAGGGGCTGTATCGATGGGCGTAAGCATCAGGACAATCAGGATGGTGAAGGACCTGGCAGTGTTTCGTTCTGAGGTCGCTATGGCTTGCAATGGGTTCAATAGCCCCTGTGGCAGTCATGTGCTTATGTTAATTTCATGATTGAGATGTAAGGGTGGAGTCTAGCCTGTTAATCTGGAGATAGCCATTGAGTAGCCAATGAGGCTTCTGTGTGGGCATGGCTTTCTCCTGAGACTTCTGGGAAATCTCGAGATATTTCCCTCATGGAGATGAGAAGCTAGCTCCCCAGCTGTTGGGAGTCAGTCTCAGAGACAACAAAATACGGAGAAGACAAGATGGCAGCATCCGAGGAGCTGGATGAGCTGGAGGAGAAGCCACATGGCCTTACCCTGATGGGACCAGACCTCTGAAGCTGGAGAAGCCATGTGGAGAGCCCTGCCAGCGCTCAGTTGCTTCTACCACCACTGAATGCTGTTGATGGACCCTGAGCACTGGAAGCGAGGAGCCCCGGGGAGACCCCTGCCGGTGCTGGGACTCTGCACCCACTGACCTGTGACTTCATGAGTCGGAAGGAGACTTTACAGACTGATATTGGGCATATAGGTTAATATCAGACTTATGACTTTGAACTGGACTGGGCTGGGATGCTTTCTCAATGTCCCATTCCTCTTACAAGGAAACCTTTTCCTTATATCCATATGTGAGTCTATGTATTTATTTCTCTAGTCTACCTGGACTAACACAGCCCCTGACCCACAACAGCTGAGCCTGGTGCTCAGCTTATAGAACATACGCAGAAGTGTGCCTGGGAGAAATGAATGTTGCAAAAGGTCTCCTCTTATTTCTGGGAATTAAAAGAAAAAACAGTCTTCATAAACACATGTTTTTAAGAGTCACACAAACACCATGGAGTTTGGGGGTTATTAAAAAGGAGCCCTGTGGTTAGAGTACTCAGTTAAATGTCAAACTAACCAGCTGCCCCTTGCAAGAGAGATGGGACAGCCTACTGCCCTAAGGATGACCTTGGGAACCCGTTGGAGGCAGTTCTAACCTGTCCTGTAGGGTCCCTATGTGTAAGAAGTGACTTGACAGCAAATACCCTAATTCATTGATAGTCATGAGCTTCTGGAGGTCGGTGCTCTGACAACTTACTCCCTCCAACACGCAGAGGCATCATCTGTAGGTCTGGGCAGAGTCTGGGAGCAGCCTATTAAATGACATTGCCGGATGACCCTGGTGCTTCACTCTCACTCACGCTCTGCCACTGAGTCAATTCTGACTCAGAGGGACATTCAGGACTGGGATGATTGGTTTCTGTGGATTTTGCAGACTCTTTACAGAGTAGCCTATTCCCCCTAGGAGCAGCTGGTAGTTTCAAACTGCCGACCTCGCACTCAGCAGCCCAGCGAATAACGTGGCCAACAGCTTTCTCCTTGCCACACGTTAGTGTAGCCTGAAGTCTTTGAGAAGCTCTAGGGCTCACTTAAAAATCCGATGGGTGATCATCTGAATTCAAGAGTCCCTTGGATCTTTTAGGGCTTCTTCTTTCTCTTTTTTTTCTCCTGTGGATGGAAACATAACACACTCTCTGGGCACAGATAGGCTAGGGTGCTATACAAGCACAGACACACTTACAGGATTTGCCATCAACACCTGGAGTTATCTAGCTACCTGGGTGCCCATGAGAGAGCTTCCAGTGCAGTGACAGTGGAAGTTGGCATGACAACACCCAGCGGTTCTGCAGAAGAGACACCGGTTACCTGTGACATGGGGTCACTACCAGTTGAAACCCTCTGAGTACCCAACAACAATAACATGCCTGAAAACCCTCCCGAGGGACCAGGCACCCAGCTCTTTCACAGTCTGACATCTTAAGCTGTCCCTACCTCCTGAAAGGCCATTATAAATAATTCAAAATGCAAGTGAGCTTCATTGTGGTCCTGAAGTTCCACTCCAGCTCCATGAAAAAGGAATCTAAATCAGCCTTACAAGTAATAAGTAACAAGTCATTGCCGGGTCCACTGGGCTGCCGGGGAGAAAGAGGCTCCTGTTATTTTTAGGGTGGGATTTTCTAAGGAATGGAACTCACTAGGGACTGAACTCTGGCCACGTCCCCTCCCCCATTTGAGGTCTGTCCCCCTCATGACTTGGTGCTGCATGCCATCACCATCCACTAATCTGTTGCTGTAAATGTTGCCTTGAAAGGGTCTTAAGATTCAATTATTAATCAGAATCAATTTAACAGGCTGTTGGTGCCAGGAATGAAATTTCTTTCAATTTGCAAAGCTGGGATAAGCTGATCAAGGAGAATGGTATGATTTCACAGGAAATACATTAAGCTTCCCACGCCTGCCTAAAGAGCTTACTGAAGTTGCAGGAGCAGAGAAAGATGTATTTGGGTGGATATGTTACTATTCAGGAGAAAGCCAGTAGAAGGAATTTACAACTGCAGTGGACTCAAATAGAGCAAAGATTCTGAGGGCGGTGCAGGACCCCGTACATGGGGTTGCTGTGGGTCAGAACCGGCCTGTTGGCTCCAAACAAGATCAACAATGAGTGGACCTCCCTCCTCTGTGCACATGTTTTCTTGATCTGGAAGGACAGACCAAGTTTCTATGACCACTCTTTAAAATCTTCATTTAAATGTAGTCCCACGAATTTTACTTAGATGTGTATGGTGCTAAGAAGAGGATCTTTTCTGCATGTAATTCTGCTCTATTCCCTTATTCAGGGAGCCCCGGTGGAGTAGTGGCTACACGTTGGGCTTCTAACTGCAAGGTCAGAAGTTCAAAACCACCAACCACACCTCAGGAGAAAATGGGGCTTTCTATTCCTGTGACAGGTGACAGCCTGGGAAACTCAGAGGGGCAGTTCAATCCTCTCCTATTGGATTGCTCTGGGTTGCCAATGACTTGATGGCAGTGGGTCTGGTTTGGCTTATTCCTTTATTCCACATGAAAGCTGCGAGAAGCTGCTGTTAGCAGCCATAGTGTCTTGGAACTGACTGTGAACCAAAGGATCTCCTAGGCTGTGGCCCTCAAGGGAGCAGACTACCACGTCTCTCTCCGATGGAGCTGCAGGGTGGGATTCCACCAGCATCTGTCTTATTCATTGTCGGGGCTCATTGATGAGAAGCTATCAGCTTGCTACTGATCCTTTTTATAGGTCCTGCTATAGGCAGGAAGGTGATAAATGACCACCCGTTTACAACAAGCCAGAAGTATAGACAAGGTGATGAGCGTGGGAGGCTGGATTGTCTCTTAATGAAGGAGTTGAGCTGATCAAGGGTTTGCATGAGGTGCAAAGACCCAACCCAACCCAACCCAACTAAACCCATGAGCATTGATTCCAACTCCTCTCTCACCACCATCGAGTGGATTCTCACTGATAGCAACCCTGTAGGCCAGTGTACAATGGTCCCTTTGGGATTCCAAGATGTCACCTCTCTACGCCAGAAGGTGGCATCTTTCTCCCGCAGAGCGGCTGGTGGTTTCAGACTGCTGACCTTGTGGTCAGAAGCTCAACTTGCAACCCACTGCCAGGGTCAGCTCCTTTTCCCATTACTGTGCATGCATCTTTACGGGAGCAGACAGTGTCTCCTTTCTCTCATGTGTGCAGACAAGGTCACCCAGAAGTTTGGCGGGCCCGTAGCTCCATTGAAAGGGCACTTTATTCTTTTGCTTTCACCTGTGGGCGAAGGATCATAAGAACCAGATTTGGAGTCCTTTCCCATGAACTTTCACTGTGGGTCTGGGAGGTGCACTCGGGCACAGATACACCATCCGTGGGGCCTAGTAGCGGAGGGCCGTTTGGATTCCTTGTTTAAAGTGACGGGAATGGTCCCCAAACAGAAAATGTTTTCCACTGTCTTCTGTTGCCACTGGCTGGGCTCGGCTCGGCTCACCACAGCATTCTTTAGCTGCTCCTTGGTGCCATTCAAAGTCAATCAAAATGAAAACAACTAGGGGGAATTTTCCCATTCCTCTTATATGCCAGTTTTCCACACAAACACCAGAGTTTATAACTCAATTGCAGGTTCGCTGAAATTTCATAATGCACAAGCTGTCCCTGGAAGCTGCCTTGAGCTGGGCAGAAAACAATGAATGTGGACTCAAGACAGTTGGAAGGGAGAAGAAAGGGCTCCCCAGGAAGAGAGGGTTGGCTCCTGAGAGCAGACAGGGCTCGGAGTTCCCTGGGGACCTTCACAGGTGCCCCATCTGCTTGTTCAGGTCGGATGGTTGCTAAGGCAGGTCTCACTCCAGCCCCTGCCCTGGGACTGCGAATGGCCCTGGGGAAACTCCTTTCCCCCCAGCCACAGTTCCGATCCACTGCAAGTGGGCAGTCTATTGCCACCTCTTTACTAGATGTGGCAGTTACATAATCTCCTGTCAACTTGTGAAGGGGTGGAGTCTAGCCTGTCAGTCAGGTCACGGCTTGATGACCTCATTTGGAGGAGCAACAGAGATAAATAGCTCACTGGAGGCCAGATACACACTCACTCCCTGGGAGACATCGCTGCTGACCAGCCACGTGGAGATATGCTGATGGAGCCAGAGCCCTGGCGCTGGAGGAGCCACGTGAAGAGCCACGTCAGTGCTGAGATGCCTCCACCACCGCTGGATCCACAAGACCTTCCATCACTGGCCTGTGCTCTTCCTGCCTTCTGCATTGTTGCATGGCTGCATGAGTCTAAAGAGGAACTTATGGACTGGTATGGATATATGGGCTAACATTGGAATGATTGGGTCTGGACTGGGCTGGGATGTTTTCTTAATGCACACTTACTCTTTGATATAAAGTTCTTTCTTATACACATGGGTATCTCTGGATTTGTTTCTCTAGTCACCCCAGAATAACACACTAAGGGGCCCCATGCTTTCTGATGGTTGCCTCCTGTCAACTGCCCAGCAGACGCTCTGCACTGCTGCAAGTCCAGGGTGGGGCTGGCCACAAGTATGTCCCACGATACTGCAGGATGGGCAGCACTGACCTTGAGTCGGGGGCAGAGGGGTGGCAGTGGTTTACGGCGTGTCAGGGGCTGGAGGGGGAAGGTGTCTCAAGGGAGGTAGGGAGGGAGGAATTGGGAGGGGGGTGAGAAGCAGGACATCATGAGCAGAGTCTCTAAGCTTCCAATGCATCTCATTGATTCCACATGCAAAATACAACGTTGAAGAGAAAGCGATCAATTTTAAGCAGCGTCTGCAGAACCTTAAGTCTCACTCAGGAAGCGCCTGTAGGTCTAGGGCCTGCCGTGACTGCACTGGTCTGGGGCCCCGTGTGACTGTGCAGGCCACAACCCCACGGAGCTGGCTCTGGAGCCCACAACAAATGAGCAAGACCAAAGTCAGGTCTCCCTGCAAGCAGGGGAATGGCTGGCCCTGAAAATTCCCCACTGAGACAGGAGCTTCCTAACCCGGGCAGCTCTCCACGGCAAGCAGATTTGTGTCACCTCCCTTCTCGCCTCATGGCTGCTCCTTCTCCCTTGACTGCACGAGCACCCCTCTCTCCCCGCCCCACCTCAGGGCTTCCAGCCTCGTGACCCATCCTGACCTGGGGACAGAAGTTGAGCCCGCCCTGGACACAGAGCAAGGTTGGAAGTCAACATCATCCAGGGCGTCTATTCTTTATTTTCTGTCTCTTTCCCTGGCTAGGCGGGGGGTGGGAGGGAGGAGGGGTGTCTGATCTTTAGTTATATTTTACAGTTAATTAGGGAGGCATTCTCTGACTGGCTGGGTGCGTGTGGCTTCTAGCTGTTAAATGTGGGCGAGGCTCTTTGAGTGTCTCAGCAAGAAGCCTGCTGCTCACGATCATGGGAGATGCTGCAGACACTGTAAGGCTCAGTACGTGTGGGGGGCACCATCACCCCTGTTGTCTCTGGTGGTCCTGACAAGGGTGGAGAGGATGAACCCATGAGGCCCTGTGGGTGAGTCTTTCAGTGTTTTACTTATTTGAAGTTTGTAGAGCACATTTATTTACCATGCAATAATTGATATACATCCCTCCACCCCCTTCCTTGCAATCTTCTCCATGTAACAGCACTCTCCACACAGCCCCCCTGGGCTGCATGGTTTTATATGTCCTTCTTTCCTGCCCCTACCTGCCTCTGAGGTTTGATTTGTGAACAAGTTCTGCTGCCCTTTATGTCTCATATGGTGAATTATTCAAGGCCCGTGTACTGTTCGGCTGAAAGAAGAACCCAGAGCGTGGGTAAAGTTCCAGATTTGAAGGGTGTCTAAGGGCCAGTCTCAGGGAATCTCAGATTCGGGTCCCAGATACTTGCAGTTTCCAATCTGGTCACTAGAGGTCTCAGCAGGACAATGATTTTATACACACATATAAGAATGGGTCAGAATCTATCTATCTATCATCTATCTATCTATCTATCTATCTATCTATCTATCTATCTACCTACCTAACATCTATCTATCCATCCATCCATCCATCTACCTTATCTATCCATCTAAATTCTGAAAAATCCCCCTTCCGCTTGGCTCTTGCACATTGGGATCTTGGACAAGGTGCGGAGCACCGAGACTGCTCCCTGCCTGCCTGCTGCCCCAGGATCATCAGCGAGAGGACTGGTCTTGAGTGGTTGCCCAAAGATGCCATTTGCTTTTCCAAATGGTGAGACAGTTGTTGCTAGAGAGCGAGGGAATGGTCAGTTCAATGCTATGATGGTTTCCGAGAAGAGACCTGTAGGTTCTCCACCCACCATCGTCTCCAACAGCCATTCTCTCCCACGGTCATGATCATGTGACAGTTTTCAGCTCCTGTGAAATGACATGCTTCAAAGAGTCCTTCAGCACAACCCAGCCAGCCAGATGTGCTCTCCCCGAACCTCTCCTGTGCAAAATGTCTGGACTAGACATTCTGTCCCAGCTCCACTTTATGAGGCCACAGTTCTTTGCAGACTATACTTTTATCCAGCAGTTTTAGAGCCTAAGAAATGTCCTGGGAATTCTCCACTCTTGTCCGACCCCTCCCACCCACCTGTGAATCAGTGTCAGCTCTTGGGTAGGCTGCCGCAGGCCCCAAACCAACCAATAAACCAACTGAACAAACACCCCAAACTCAGTACCATCGAGTCTATGTCAACCCACAGCAACTCTGTGGGACCGAGAAGAACTGCCCCGTGAACTTCCCAAACTCTAACTTTTTGAGGGAGTGGAAAATTCCACAATTCTTCCTTAGAGTGGCCGGTGGTTTTGGACTACTGACCTTGCAGTTAGCAGTCCAATGTGTAGCCACAGGGCCACAAAGCCTCCTCTACGACAGAGCGGGAGAGACTGCATCAAAATATCTATGCTTTAAAGCAAACGATTCTTAGAAAGCACAATTAACCAACATGCTAAGTCCAATGAGAGCTTCTTGCTTTCCAAAGATTCACCCACCCCTCATCAGAATGCCATGGACTTACCACAGGAAAGGAAGCTCTGGTCAAAGGACCTTGTGGATTTGGGTAAAATGTGTATTTTCATAAGTTTATCCAAACAGACGATCTCTGTAACAAGAGTCCTAGAAGCTAGCCACTTACCTCATTGGCTTTCAAATTACCCCGGCTGTCTCAGAGATGAAGCAATGCACTCAGAAGGGGAAAATATGCAAGCTTATCCTCCTCCGGGGTCTCCTAACATTTCAGAGTTTCAATCAGTGGTGTCTCTGGAAGAAGAGGCCATCTCCATATGCGTAACCCTAGAATCAGCAGATTTGGCCCTAGGCCTTACACATGATTACTAATTTGGTTGCTAACAAGAAAGGTGGAGGTTTAGATTCACCTACAGGCACTGAGAAAGAAAGGCCTGGCAACCTACTTCCAAAGAGATCAGTCATCAAACTCTGCTGAACCCGTTTGGGTCAGATGGACTTGACTGTTCTGTCGAATCCTGCATTTGGCATTGTTCTCTCTGCCACCCATACCTTCTACTCCCTGCACTTATTCTTCAGTGAGTCATCTAGGCATCCAGGGGGCCTCCTCCTGTGGGCAGTTCCCCCTTGAGCAGCTTGACTGCAGGGTTTCCCACACTCTGCTAGTGGGAAATGAAAACAGCATGAGAAAACAGTCAGAGGTTATGAACAAATTTAACACTGTGTACTTTTGAAAGCAGTCCTCCTAATTTTATAGATGAAGAACCGGAGGTCCATAGAAGCCCAGCAGCATTGCCAACTCCATTCCAATTTTTCTTGGCAGGGAAGGACTGGAACTCACTGTGCTTTCCCAGGCTACAAGCTGCTCCCCTTTTGTTCACTCCCTAGGCTGTTCCCAGGGCACTCTCAGAAGCAAGATGAGCCGGGGGACAGTTCAGTCAAAGGCAGTAGTTTTCATCCACTTTCTGCTTCCTTTTGGGAAAGACACTGCCCTCTTGAGGCTTCGGTCATCTGCTGAGTGTTCTGGGGCATGCAGCGAATGAGCCACCTCTGATGGTCCTCCAGTTCCAGAATCCTAAAGTAGACCCCCAATGATGGGTTGGGTCTCCCCCCCTATAGGGGCTTGGGTAGTGCTCAGTCACATCTTTGATTTTAAATGATTACCACTTCTGACAAGGACCCTGAAAACACCCCCCTGATGCTGATTCAATGCATGGTCAAGACTCCAGGGAGGCTGAGAACAAGATGTAATCCCATCCCAGAGACCATAAGTAGCTCACACAAGGCTGGATAGCTGGAGAAGGTCACATTTTAAATGTTCCTGGAATCTCTGAAGGACAAATACTCTCTTCCTACTTTATTGATTATATAAATCAGGTTTATCTCATACTGAAATAACTCAAAATGGAAATACAGTTTATGTAGAACTAAGGAACACCTGAAGAAAGTGTGTGTGTGTAATACAAAACCAAATCAAGGCCATACTTCACATAAAGTCATTAGTTGCCTCCTTCCTTCTCAGGTTTGATCCAGTATCTCTGTATATATCCCTCATTGACCGACTGTGATGAGTTCCATTCCAAAATCTGTCTACAGCTTGAATTTGGACCTAGGTCACAACAGTTAGGCACAGTTCATATCTAACATCAGGTTGTTTTACTATATAACATATCTTTCTATGCATAAAAACATTAAAAGAAATGCTTCCAGACACACTAGTATCTCTTTGACATAATGCACAGTATAATAATATTTTGATGCATGTCACACGGCACAGCTCATCTGCTGTGATGACAAAATTTGAACATAATCATCTCGACGGGCTGCTTCTTCATTCTGGGTTGCACGTTGCTTGGAAGCCTGGATGCCTGTCACCGCAGGCGTGTCCCTACCCAGTAAAGAAGAGCACCACGTCTCTCCAGACCTCCTGAGTGTGGCTCCTTGCCACAGGGCTGCTAGTTCCCACAGTGCAACTTCTCCCCAAAGACCCACAGAAGACGAGTCCATTTAAGGAGGGGCCCCAGCAAGTCAAGGGGGCGCAGGGGGCCTCCCAGACCTGTGTGGAGAAAACCATCCCACCCGCTGGCATAGCTTGGAGTAACAGGTTGCAGCAAGGGCAGGGGGCGCCCGCATGCCTAGAATCCTACAGCCCGTAGTCTTGGAAACTCAGGAGCTCACTCACCGTGGGAGGACAATACCCAAACCCAACTCCCCAGGTGCCCCCAGCCCAGGGAGGTGCCAGGCCAACAGCAGCAAGGACTTTGGCTCTTACCCATGTGCCGGGGACTGGGGAGGGCGCGGCACAACTATAAATCCAGGAGCAAAGACATAAGACCTATGGCTTACAAGTGATGGCTCATGCGGTCCAAGCGCCAAGCGCCGAAAGCGGGCATCAGAGGGCAGCGGAGCAAACATGCGGGGGCGGTGGGCGGAAGCGCACGACACACCCGGAGCCATGCGCACACTTACATGGTTGGGTCTCACACTACCTTAGTTTGCTTTAAGCGTTTCCATCGTCTGAGAGTTTGGGAGGGAAAAACAGAATGGTTAAAGATAAAATAAATGAAGAGTCCACACTTTATCTTCAAAGATGAAAACGACAACGTTAATCCCATTCCCGTATGGTCACGCGCAGGGATTATGAGTCCCATCTTGCCTGGTTCTAATCTCGGTCCTAACGCCCATTAGCAAGGCGACCTTGGAAAGCGATGTATCTTCCCGAGGGCTCAGTTTCTTCATCTGTACAGCGGGTGGTCTGAAACCGGCACTTACCTCATGATGTTGCGGTGTGGAGGGGGTGGTGTGATATGGGAAGCATTCAGAACAATTGGAAACCACGGCGATTTTCATTCCCGCTACCCCTGCCCCACCATTGGTTTCCTTAGGCAGTGCAACACGCACTAGGGTGACAGTTTACGGCATGTCCAAGGGGTCAGTGAACGTGCTTTTTTTGGGGGTGGGGTGGGGCATCATTGCCCTCTGGTAGGAGTAGGAGGCCCAATCTTGCTCCTGGAGAGCTGCTGCTGGATTTGAACTGCCAAGCCAGTGCTGGCCACAGTCCCACACTCAACCACTAAGCCACTGGGGCTCAGCCTTTTTTTTTTTTTTCAAAGATGCTCAGTAAGAAGGCAATAGAAGGAACCAGCACATCCAGGAGAAAACGACAGTGGGAAGTGCACAGGCTGAGCAGCCCTGCAGGGGGCATTGCAATTCTCCTCTTTGCGGATGCCACTTTAGAGCCTGCCCTACCCAAAGGAGTTCGGGATCACTTTTTAAGAATAGACAAAAGAAATCACCTGCAAAAGCACATCAATTTGTAGCTCTCAGGCCTGGTGACGGGGGCCCCTTCTGTCCCTGTGCAGTGTCACGTGTGGCTGTTGGAATGATGCCAAGTTGCTTCCAAGTTCCAAGTTGCATCTACCCCAGAGAATGGCTGAAAGGTCAAGGGTTGGGGTGTGTATGTGCGTGAGCCCCAGTGGGCCAGTTAGGCAGGAGGCCAAGTTGGCAGGAGGCCGCCATTGGATTCCCAGCTGTGTCATCACTCTTGACCTCAGCAAACATGACGGCTACTTGCTGGGGTGAAAGCCTCTTTGAGAAAGAATCTGTCATTAAAATCACCTCCGGATGACCTTGGGATGAGTCTGTCTTTGCCGACCACCTTCTGAACCCCGATTTAGCCAGGACCAGCAAGGGGCGGTGCACGGGGCTGGTAACCACAAGATCAATAGCTTGAGACCAGTAGCCGCTCCACAGGAGAAAAATGAGTCCCGTCAAGACTTACAGGCACAGAAACCCTAGGGGCAGTTCTACTCTGTCCTTATGGGGTCTCTAAGAGTCAGGACCGACCCGACGGCAGGGAGAGTGAGGGAGGGCCCAGTTAGTTCTTCCTTCTGCCCTCACCACAGAGATGCACTTGCTCTGTAAAGGGGCCCATTGAGAAAGGCCTTATTGAACGAAATGTGGCTTCTATTAGGCAAAGGAAATGGGCATTCTCTATTTCTGCCCTATGGACACTGGATTCCTGTCCTTCCAAATCCTCTTACCGTAGCCCCTCCCTTCCTGGCATTCTCTCTCTCTCTCTTGTTTAGAAACCATTCTCTTGACCTAAAATTCACATACCATACAATTCGATGACTTGGATATATTAAAAAGTGTGGTGCAAGTGTCACCGCAATCCGTTTTAGAACCTCTCCTTTTTTTGTACTCATTGTGATTAGCTCCCCCTTCCCCTCAAACCTTGCTTGGCTCTGCTCCCCTTTTGACCCTCTTCTTCCTTTGTCTCTGTTTGAAGCCCCATACGACGAGTATCTTCTCGCTATGGCACTCCATCCTCATCACTGGCCCAAGGAGGCTCTCAGGATGGAACATGGAAGCGTCTCTTCTGGCCCTCAGACTCTCCTTGGGCTCTTCCTCATTTTTTAAAAAGGGGATGAAGGATTGTGGCAGGCCCTTTAGGATGTGAACATTGGGAGGCAGCCACTTAATTATCCAAAATTGAAAAGCTGGGTGTCAGGAACATCTCTTCAAAATGGAGAACTCAGAAGCAGTGTTAGAAGATGCTAGCTGGTAGACTACATTGCTGCTGTTCTGAGATGTGATGAGGGAGTTGGCCCTGATGCATGGCGACTCCATGCATGACAGGCCTTGGTCCCTGTGATCTTGGGGGTTGCTTTTCAGAAGCAGATCCCCAGGACAACCTGCCTAGCCTTAGTCTGGAAGCTCTGACGAAACTGTCCACCATCACAGCAACAGGTACACAGCCTACACTGAAAGAGGTGGTGGTTGCACCTGAAAGATGTTGTCTAGCATTTGAACTTGGGTTTTTCAGTGGAAGGTGAAAATTCTATATCACTGAACCACTGAGGCTCTTGGGGGTGGGGGTGGGGTAGATTAAATACAGAAAGGACTCATAGCAAGGAACAGAGGGCAATCATATTTGGAAGCCTAGCCTAGGCTCAAAGGGATGAGCCACAGGCTGCTTCTGGAGGCAGCATGTTCATTTCCTGAAACACAGACACAACGACTCCCAGCTTTGAGCTACAGAAGGTAAAAGCATGCACACACCACCCTGAGGGGCTGGTCCGTGACAGGGTGAGCTGTCAAGGAGGTAAAAGTACGTGGGTGTGCGCACTCGCCCGAGGTGCCCACATTGTGCTTTGGAACGGGGTCCGCTTTCAGCAAGTTTATTATGTTTATTCAGTTTTTTTTTTAAAAACTGGGGGCTCGTACAACTCTTATCACAATTCATCCATCCATTCATTGTGTCAAGCACATTTGTACATCTGCTGCTGTCATCGTTATCAAAACATTTGCTTTCTACTCGAGCGCTTGGTATCAGCTCCTCATTTCCCCCCTCCCTCCCATTTATTCAGTTTTTAAATAGGACTTATTCTTAGAGCAGTTTTTTATTTACGGCGAAAAGGTACAGGGAATTTTTATATACCTCCTCTCTGCTACATACCCCTTCTCCTGTTGTTAACGTCTTTCATTGTGTCTGTGTGTCACAACTGATGACTCAGGATCAACGGGCTACTATTAACTCAAGCCTATGGTTTCCATTAGGGTGTGTTTTATAGTCCTATGCATTTTAACAAATGCACAATGCCACATGCTGCCATTACTGTACCACACAGTGTAGAAATGCCCTGTGTTCCACCTATTTGTGATTCTCCCCTCCTTCCCTCAACAACTGCAAGGTTTTAATCTGGATATTTCTCCATATACATAGTGCCTGGAATTGAGTTCTCATCCTGCCTAGTGGCCCTGGATTGGCTAGGAGGCACCTGGAGGCTGGTCCTGGGCTTTCCTTCCTCAGGCAGTCTCTGCTTTGCCCTGTGCAGCAACTCAACCCCTTCCCCCCGCCCTTCTTCACACACACTGGAGAGAGCTGGTTGGGACAACTTTATTTATCTGGCAGGGAACCTGAGTTTTGAGACATGCAGTCTTAGATCTTTGCCACTCACAAAGCCGGTTTCAAGTATACAGGTTACAGGGCTTGGGTTTTGGAAAAGAGAGACACCTTGATCTCTTGCACAGCTTTTTGAAGGCGTGCTATTTCTGTCATAAGAGTGTTGTGCAGGCACGGAGAGAGCACAGAGGCTATGCAGGGAACCAAGGGGATTTTCAGCCGGAAAAAAAATGTAGGTCTAATGAATTGATGTTTGCAGAAATGGAGACATTTAAACAGAATTATTAAGCAATTAGCCAAATTATAACTAGGATGGGAAATACAAGATGATTTCAAAGGGAATGATTTCTAATAAGTCATTATTTTCCTCTGGAGAACTTTGGTTTCATTCCTTCCCAAAGAAGGTAATTATTTTGATAGACGAGACAGAGGCAATCATGTTTCCTTGTGGATGGGACAAGCAATGCCTTGTCTCCAGGAGGGACAAGGAAGAGATCAGGATGGCAGTGCCCTCTCTGGAAGGCTGGGTCCCTCAGTGCAGGGGAGACTGGCAGCAGCAGTGGCTTCTGCCATCTTTTCTGGCTCCCAGGGCCCACTCCCCTCTCAGAGCAGGTGAGATTTATTCCCAGGGTGTCATTTATGTGGTTACAATATAGGAAAGGGGCCCAATGAAAAGATTCTACCACTAGAGGAGGGACTAATGCCCGAATAATCTTCTAGCCGTTCAATGTGTGGTGCTGAGTTGCTCGTTCTATTGTCTTGTGCTGTGGGGTCATTCGGACTCAAACTGATCCTGCAGGACAAATTAGAACTGCCCCATTGGTTTTTCCAAGGTTCTAATCTTGAGAATGGGGCAGAGACGGGCACCCTTCCATTCTCTTGTGCGTAGAGGCCCTAAGAGACGGAATCTACTCCAGGGCACCCAATAATAGTCTGCATAAATTACAGTTGTCATAGGGATTGTCTCAGGGAGTAGCTGATGGGTCTGAATCGCTGACCTTTGGGTTAGCAAACAAGTCCTTCGCCACTGAGCACCCAGGCTTCCTTTAGTGCCTCATAATGTTACTTAAAGCAGGGGACTCTGTGTGTGTGTGTGTGTGTGTGTGTGTTGGAAAGGGTAGGGAATGATCATAGAAGACATGTTGGCTATTGGTAATTGGGGAAGTTAAGGCACAGATTTGAATCCCTCTAAACGTACACGAAGGGAGAAGAATGATTCCTGGTGGAGACAAAGGGAGCAGGGAGAAAGGAGGAGAAGGGAAGCCCGTGAGTTTGAGGGCGGGCAGACAGGGCGATGTCACCGTGGCTGTGCAGCAGGATCGATGAGGCCCGGCTCACCCTCTTTCCTCTCTCCCTCGTGTCAGGGGTGGGACAACTGTTTGTCTCATGAGCTAAGGGTACAGTGGGGGGAAGGTGTGGGGTGGATGGATTTCAGGGGGAGGAGCACATCAGGAGTTATCCTCAAAGGGAATATAAAACACTCAGTTTACTGTTTACAAACGAATAAGAAGGAATGTAAAACTTGAGTTGTTATGTGAAAACAAGTATTTGTTAAAAGGCCCTCTCCGTTTGTTTTCTTCTAGAAGGAAGAGATGACTGTGCAAGGGAGAGAGCATCAACAGGCAGTGGTATGCACAGAAGAGACAAAGGAATAAGTAAAAAAGGAAGAGATCTCGGTATGGAAAATACTCGGAAAAGGAGACATACGGTGTCTTAGGGGTAGCATGATAAAGATACCTAGGGTATATATGGGAGTCCTGATGGTTTAGTGGGTTATGAGTTGGACTACAAGATCAGAGGTTCCAATCAGTTCCAAGGGAGAAAGGTGAGACTTTCTATACCTACAAAGATTGACAGGTATAAATCTTTTCAGAAGCCCATAGGGCCAGTTCTACCCTGTCCCACATGCTGCTATGAGTCAGAATTGACTCAAGGGCAATGAGCTGTGTTTTTAAAGATATTCATGTAATCATGAATGTGACACAACTATTAATATATCATCATACATTGACTTTCATGAATCAGTAACATTTCTCGGCCATATTCCATGTGCCAGAATTAAAAAAAAATCATTTTACTAGGGGCTCATACAACTCTTACCACAATCCATGCATCCATCCATTGTATATCAAGCGCATCTGTTGCCATCATCATTCTCAAAACGTTTGCTTTCTACTTAAGCCCTTGGTATCAGCTCCTCATTTCCCCCCTCCCTCATGAACCACTGAAAATTTACAAATTATTATTTTGTCCATGTGACAGAATTTACGTTTGAATTTCTCTATTGTGTATTCAAGAGCGGTGGTGGGGTTGGGTTAGGGGTTGGGCTGGTAATCACAAGATGAGCAGGTCAACACCACGAGCCACTTGAAGGGAGAAAGATGAGTCCTTCTGCTTCTCTAAAGACTGATAGCCTTGGAAATGCACAGGGGCAGTTCTAGGGGTCTCTAAGAGTCAGAACCATCGCAATGGCAGTGAGTTACAGTAGAGTATACACTCACATAAACAAGGCATCAGCTGGTGCCAGGCTGCCAAAAGGTGTCGCGTCTGAGGATAAACAAGTGGCCAACTAGCGGAGAAGCAACAAAGCCCACATGGAAGAAACATATCAGCCTTTGTGATCATGAGGCGTTGATAGGATCAGGTATCAGGCATCAGAGACACAGAACAAAAAAAATCAAATCATTGTGAATGAGGGGGAAAGTGGAGTGGAGACCCAAAGCCCATCTGTAGGCAATGGGGCATCCCTCACAGAGAGGGGTCTTGGGGAGGAGACCAGTCAGTCAGGATGCATTGTAGCACCTATAAAACATACAACTTTCCTCTAGTTCTTTAATCCCTGCCTCTACTATCATGACCCAAATTTAACTTTACAAATCTGGCCACCTCAGAGCATGTACATGGGTCCAGATAAGAGCTGGAAACACAGGGAATGCAGGACAGATAAACCCTCCAGGACCAACATTGAGAATAGCCATACCAGGAGGGTAAAGAGAAGGTGAGGGGAGATAGAGAAAACAGATGACAATGATTTACATATAATTACCTCCTTGGGGGATGGACAGCGGAAAGGTGGGTGAAGGCAGACATCGGATAGTGTAAGATATGAAAAAATAAAAATAATTTATAAGTTATCAAGGGTTCATGAGGGAAGGTGGGGAGGGAGGGGAAATGAGAATCTGCTACCAAGGGCTCAAACAGAAAGAACTGCTTTGAAAATGATGATGGCAACCAAGGTACAAAATAGATGAATTGTGATAAGCGCTCTCTGAGCCCCCAATAAAATGATGAAAAACGAAAAACCACGGCATCAGCAAAGAGGCAATGTCTTCATTCACATCCCTACACTGGAGGAAATGAGTTGAAGACAGCCTTTCTGCGGCATGTGAACTGCAGGTCACTTCAGAAGTTTCTCTGGTGCAAACTTCTTTCTGTCCTTCTGACCACAGAGACCCTAGTTACCATACTCCAATTAAGAGCTGGGCCATGGAAGATACTTTATGTTTCACTGCCCGTAACCATGGGAGATGATTTCTTAGCGAAAAGGCATACCTCTGCTCCAGTGAACAGGCAGCGTGGCTTGTTGGTTCCCACTGGTGTGTCTATGTCTACAGAAGGGCCTTTTATCACCAGTTCTCATACTGGAAGCAATTGAATGTTCAGAGGGTTCACTGTAAGAATTGTTCTTATTGTGGTGGATCTAGTAATAAGCAGTGATTTTGTTCTTTAGATAAATGTATGTCTGACACCCGAGGCATGAAAACAGACACAGCCTTTATGCCTCCATTGGACTGACTCAGACTTGAACAAGCACTTGTCTCATTTCTTTAAAACTTTAGAAACCCCCCAACACCACCCTGGGGGGAAGCATTTTCACGCTATCAGAGTGATTTACTCGAAACCTTGGGAGTTTGGGATTCTATGGTTTAATTTCCCGCTTCCTGGGTGGCAGTAGATAATAGGCAGAATGCAGTGTTGACAGATTTTTTTCATCAAATGCATCCCTTCCTGGGTCATTAGCTCAGTGGCGGAGGATGGCAATGAAAAAAAAGCACAGAATAGAGTCCTGGTGAAAATGGGTTTGAGTGAAGAAGCCTTTCGAAGAGTCTATATGAGGTGGCATAGTCCTTTATTGTGAGAATCAAAGACATCTAGAGCTGATGCGAGCCTGGTTATTAATAACCCAGTAGGCTTGTCTCATCTTAGAGAAAAGCAACAGCCCATGGGGTTACAGGACAACCTCTGACTTGTGATCCAGGACTATCCCGACATGCTGCTTCCCATTTCCACTAGGAGAACAAAGCTTTCAAAGCAATGACGCCACCCATCAAGGAATATAATCTCAATAGGACCAGCCTGCATTCTGGGTTTAGAAAGTTTTCATTTCCTCCTAAAGTCAGGGGGCAGGCCCTGTTAGCTCTTCCCATCCTATCGGAATCAAATTATCTGTGAAATGTCTACCTCCGAGGTGACAGCTCACAGCCTGGGAGATCAGTGTCCTTGAAAGGAGAACAGTTCTCCAAGGCTTCGGATACATTTTCATAACCAGCACTTGAAAACCGTTAACTTAAGTTTTTTGTGCCTGTCGATGGAGAAGTCTCATTAGAACAAAGAAAAAAGGGCAATCTTTATCTTTCTTAATTGAAACCAGGAATGCACAGAACAAAACAATACTTTTCATGAACCCAAACATGCCCTAGAATATGCGATTCAATCCCAATGGAGAACTGTTGTCTTAGCTCCGAATCCATCGTCAGGCTCTTTTCTGAAGGTCCCTGCATAGCCCTTGTGGTTGGCGCTAGACTAGCAGGAGTGGTTTTCTGCTTCCATAAAGAGCTACACTCTCAGAAACTCAAGGGGCAGTTCCACCCGTGCTGCAGGGTCACTAGGAGGGGCCATCCACTTGATGGCAGTGATTTGCTTTCTGGAGTTTTCCTACTCTTGGTGGTCAGGGTTTACCCAGTGGTGCTGTGGGAGAAAGGTCAAGCGATCTACTTCCATCAGCATTATGGTCAATGCTCCCCATGGAGCAGTCCCAACATACGGGACCACCGTGAATCAGAATCAAATCGGCAGCAATGGCTTCGGTCTTGGTTCTTGTTTCTGGGTCTATTAAAGAAGGTATCCTCGGTTTATGTCCCTTTCCAACTTCACTCTATTAGTAGTCATTTTCCTTCGATCAAACAAGCTGTCAATTTTCATTTTTTTGTAGATGGGTACTGTGTCTTACGTTTTGTTACTCCATCACCTGTCTCTGACACCTGCGTCCCTTGTGTGATTTCCCTAACATTAGCTTTAAGGAAAAAACACAGCCCTGAATTTGTAGAGGGATATTTTTAATGAAATGCTAGCTTTGCCAAATGAAAGGTTCGGGTTTTCTTACCTACCATGTAGGCAGTGTCAGTGACCCTCTGGAACCCTGGAACGGTGTTTCTACCCGCTACAAGGTGCTCCCAACACTTCAGCTGACCTAGTGTGGTAGTTAAGTCCCCTGTTCTACAAGCTCAGCAATTTAACATTGCCTTCCTGTCCTCCCTCTGGGTTGACAGGTGGCTAAAAACACATTTAGATTTTTCTCGGGGGGAGTCTTTTCCCCTCTGACAGCCTTAGTCTCTTTGTCTCTCAGACTACTAAGCACGTTCTGGGGAGCTCCCCTTGGGAGTGTCTCTTCCCTGCATGTCTGCTTTCATCTATGCCGGGGGTCAGACTTAGCTTTCTGTTATGAATTCATTCCCCAGTGGAAGTGTCAGCATTCTAGAATTCCTTCTTGGCTCGTCCAGGGGTGTCTTTTTTTTGAGTTTTATAAAAGGCAACTTGATAAATGGGATGGATCCTCATTCTACAATTTTTTTTTAGAAGAAGAGATTCCCTCCACCATCCCCTCCCCACGCCCCGTACGTACAGTGCTAGTATGACCACTAGTCACCTTTGGCCTCTTAAAATAAAATGGATTAAATAGAGCAAGCAGTCTAAAGTCAAATACCACTACTTGTCTGTCAGCTTATTGCACTATTTCAAATACCAGCTGAGATACCCAAAGAGGATTCATCAGTCCTTCCAGAATAAGAACAGAATAGGTGCTCTACTTCTGAGGAATTAGCCACTGAAAACATTATAGATATCATGGAAACACTGTCAGATACTGAAGGCCTCATCGATAGCAGCAGAACACTGAGCTAGTGTCAGAAGACGAGTCCCTCAGGTAAGATGGTATTGACTGAGGAAGACTGTCAATATGACAAAATATTGTCAAAATATGACTGTCAAAATAATACTGTCAAAAATATGACTGAGGAAGAATTTCCTTTCCAAAATAGAGTGCACCATCATGATGCAATAAAACTTTCAGAACCATCATTTGATGATGGGACGTGACTCAAAATTAGAAGAAACAGCTGCTGCAAACATCTATTAATAATTGGAACTTGGAAAGTAAGAAGTATGAAACCGGGCAAATTGGAAGCCATCTAAAATGAAATGGAATGTATCAATATGGATATCCTTGGCCCTACTGGGCTGAAATGAAACTGCTGGTTATTTTGATTCAGGTAGTCAAATGATTTACTATGCTGGGGATGAAAGATTCAAGAGGAATGACATTGCATTCATTGTCAAAAAGGACATTTCAAGATCTATCTTGAAGTACAAAGCTGTCTGTGATAGGAGAGTGTTTATTTGCATGTAAGGAAATCCAGTCATTACAACTATTTATTCAAACATATGCACCAACCATTAAACTTATTGAATGCAGAAATTGAAGAATATTGCTAATGTCTTCAGAATGAAACATAAACTCAAGATGCCAATTATGGACTGGAATGCACGAGTTGGAAACTAAGAGGGAAGAACGGTAGTCAGGATATATAGCCTTGGTGATAGAAACAAAGCTGGAGATTGCAAGACAGGATTTTACAAGACCAACTACTTCTTCATGGCAACAACCAAAAAGGTGACTTTCATCTGGACTTCTTCTCTAGGTGGAATACACAGAAATCAAATTGACTACATCTGTGGGAAGAGAATGATGGAGAAATTCATTATCAGTAGCTGAAACAAGGCTAGGAGCCCACTGTGGAACAGAACATCAGTTGCTCAAATGTAAGTTCAGGTTGAAGCTGAAGAAAATTAACACAAGTCTCAGAGTCAAAATATGACCTTGAGTATATTCCATTTGAATTTTGAAAACATCTCAAAAAGAGATTTGACACAATGATCACTAATGATGGAAGACCTGATGAGCTGTTGGATGATACCAAGAACATCACAGACGAAGCAAAAGGTCATTAAAAAGATAGGAAAGAGGGCTGAGCCCCGGTGGTGTAGTGGTTGTGCGCGGGACTGCGGCCCACTGGGATGGAGGTTCAATTCCAGCTCACAGGAGCAAAGGCTGACCCTCCTACTCCCACCACCAGAGGGCAGTGATGCCTAAAAAAAAAGATAGGAAAGAAAGAAAAGATCAAAGTGGATGTCAGAAGAGACTCTGAAACTTGCTCTTGATCATACAGTAACTGAAGCAAATGGAAGAAACGAAGTCAGAGAGCTAAACAGAAAATTTCAAAGCGCAGCTTAAGAAGACAAAGTCAAATAGTATAACGAAATGTACAAAAACCTAGAGTTAAAAAACCACAAAGGAAGAATATGTGCAGCATATCCTAAACTGAAAGAATTCAAGAAAAAATTCAAGGCTGGAATTGCAATATTGAAGAAGTCTATGTGCAAAACATTGAACAATACAAGTAGTATCAGAGGAAGATGAGAGAATACCTAGAGTCACTGTATCAAAAGGAATTAGTTGATATTTAATCAATTCAAGAGGTGGTATACAACCAAGAACCAATGGCCCTGATGGAAGGAGTCTAAGCTGTGCTGAAAGCATTAGAACAAGGTTCTAGTAATGAATGAACTGCCAATGACAATGTTCCAATAAGTTGATGAAGCACTTGAAATGCTCACTTGTCTATGCCAAGAAATATGGAAGCTATCTATTTGGCCAACTGGCTGGATGAGATCCATATTTGTACTTTTCCAAAGAAAGGTGGCCCAACAGCGTGCACAACTAATAAAAGAGTAAAATTAATATGACATACAAGGGAAGTTTGTTTGAAGGTCATTCAACGATGGTTGCAGTGCATTGACAGGGAGCTGCAAGGAATTCGTGGTGGATTCAGAAGAGGGTGTGGAATAAAGGGCTATTATTACTGAGGTAAGATGGATCTTGGTAGATAGCAGAGAAGACCAGGAAGATGTTTACTTGTGTTTTATTGACTACGCTAAGGCGTTCCACTGTGTGGATCATAACAAACTATGTATAGACTGAGAAGAATGGGAATCCCAGAGCAATTTGCGGTGTTTTGCTTTGTTGTCCATGTACACTATGAGTTAGAAACAACCACCTAACAATGATGACAAAGCTTGTGTGGAACGAGATATTCCCTCTCCTACCCAGATTAGATCAGGATTTTTTGGAAAGAGGGAGTGTTGCAGGTGGAACTTCTGTCATTTGGAGAACCTCTTCGGGAGGTTTCGATGTGTTCTCACCACCCAGTTGAGAACGGCTGCTCCAAAGAGATTGCTAAACTGGGTGTGAGAGCAGACCTAATTACAGAACGGCAAAGCCCATTACTCAAACCATGTAGGTTAAGTACATCAGTCCTGATATAGGTTAAGTTCTGATTGCCGAAGCTTTCCTCAGAGGCAGCTCTGTACAAAGTTGGATTGGACAAGCCTTCTGGTTAGCAAAGTTGGATTGCTTCTAAAGCTGCCTGGGTAGATATTTAAGCCAGAGAAAAAAACATTTATTTATTCACGAAACACTCACTTATTGAGTTCCTAACAGTAACTGTCACACTCCGTGGTGCATGCTGCACTCCTAAACTCTTCTCTTCTTCATGCAAATGTCTATTTGACAGTAGCACCTGCTACACTGTAGCAAGCAGCTGGACTTGCCATCTTGGTCCTTTCTGCACAGTCAGACCCTCCTGACTGACATCTAGGCCCACCCAGACAAGTGATTTGAGGAAGTAAATGATGCTACAGAATATTTGAGACCAGAAGGCAAACACTCAGGAGGTTCTTGAGAGCATCCTGGAAACAAAGGGTGGGGCGTGGCATGGGGGTTGGGGGCACAAGGATTCAGGAGGAGTGGGAGATGAAATCCAAAGACACAAGGAAGCCTTCCTTGAGATTCACAGACTCTGACACTCTGATCTGATCTTTCTGTCGGGTAGGAATACTGAACAGAGATCTTAAGACAATGGGGTGGGGGGCGAGAGGGGGGGGAGACTGAGGCCAATGAAAGAGAACTTTAGAGAAATTGCAGATGAGAAGAAATGCGCTAGGATTTGATCCTCTGGGTTAAATGCCCTTTCTTGGAGTAGGATACTGTGATACGTTTGCCCAAGTGAACCCTGGTTATGAAGAAAATTCTCGCCTCATATGTGTGCGCTCAATTCCTAACAAGTCAAGTTGCCGAGTGCATACTTGGGAGCAAACTTGTGGTCACTCATTAAGTAGATCTTGAATCATCATGAGCCTCTAAGACACAGCAAGAGCACTGTCCCGTAGGGTTTCCAAGACTGTCGTCTTTATGGGAACAGACCATCACACCTTTCCCTTATGGGGCACCTGGTGGATTTGAACTGCTCATCTTTTTGTTAGGAACCAGTGCTTTAACGACTGCATCACCCTCAGTACATGCAAACCCATTGCCATCCAATTCATACCGACCCGAGGTGCCACAGCAGAACAGATCCACCGGGTTCCTAACAAAAAGATGAGCAGTTCAAATCCACCATCTACTCCACAGCTTCTTCTCATGGAGTGGCTCAGAGTGTCAATCATCAACCTTGAGCTTAGCAGGAGCCAAGTTCTTCAGTCCAATGCAAATGGGCCTCACTGTGATGTGTCTGCAACCCCTAATCGGTTAAGACTGTCTTCTGCTTTTACCAGAGCTAAAAAATCACAAAGGACAATGACGATTTATAAGAGTTTTGTTCCGCGTCAAGATTTTCTGACAGGTTGCTCCAGCTTTCTGTTTGTTCCAGCAACGGCCTGTGAAATAGCAAGACAACAGGAAAATAGGAGGAGCATGGGGACTGCGAACATTTACACAGGAACGCACATCATTTGTCCTTGGATCACTGAAGGAAGGGCTGATGGGGAAAGGCTCCGGGGAGTGTCTCTTCTGGGACAGGCATCTTACATACTCCATTCTCATGGCATTCTTAAAGGCAGATCTTATTAATCTTCGTTTTCTGGGAAAGGACAGTGAGGGGGTAGGTAGAAGTCACTTGTCCAAAGTCACATAATTAGCACGTGAGATTGCATGGATGGTGGGGATTCCAATGAGGTCCGTCCACTCCAAAGGCAATACTCTGGCTAGTCTCCCATCAGTTTTTCAAAGCCTCTTTTTTCCTCCGTTGTTTTTTTTTTTTCAATCATTTTATTAGGGCCTCATACATCGTTTTTCACAATATATAAATAAGCATACCCGTCAAGCACCCTCACATGTCCACTTCTATTATTGTTCTCCAATCGTCCACCTTTTTCCCTTTAGCCCCTAGTATCGGCTTGTCCATTCCTTCCCCTCTTCCCCTGGTCTCTCCTCCCCTCCAACCCTCAATAGTTTATACATTGTTATTGTTTTGTCATATCGTACACTGCCCGACCTCTCCCCCAACCCACTCCTTT
>PVJH01016896.1:0-49288 GCA_004026705.1 Nesogale talazaci | reverse complement strand
CCGTCTTCGCATTAAGAAGGAACAGCATGATCACATAAGAAGAATAGAATGACTCAAGTACAATCAGCTTACTAAGGACAGGGTCTTTCTCACTCCACTCCCCGTCATGGAGCTGATGTAAACTCATAGTAACCGTATAGGACTCCCCTGTGGGTTCTCAAGATTGCAATTCTATTCGTGAGTGCAAAGTCCCGTGTGTCTCCCCATGGGGCAGGAAGTGGGCTCAAACTGCTGATCTTGCAGTTAGTAGCCTAATGTGCAATTACCAAGTCATGGGTTGCCTTATATAGCAGCAACGATAACCTTTCTCGTATTAAATATATACACATATATCTTTATACTTCAGGAAGTATATGTCACTGGGATATTTATAAATGTTCTTATTAATCCTCACCAAAGATGAAGATCTATAAGAGCTGATTTGTGACTCTTAAACCTTTCATAGTCTCCTTGGTGTCATCATCACTGTTCTTTCCAAGGTTACAGCATCGTCCTGCCCTACAGATAGCATGTCTTTGTTTTTTTTATTTATAGATCCCCCACTGTTTTCTAAACATAGATTACACAAGGTTATAATAGGCCATGTTAACTAAAGAAACAAATCTAGTGATCCTCACCTATGTAAAAGAAGTAACTTTCTATTGAGAAGCAAATTTACATCAAGAAGGTGTCCCAGCCCAGTCTAACTCAAGTCCTTAAGTCTAATGCTAGTCCATACAGCCCTGTTCAAACTTATGTAGCTGACACCCAAAGGTGACATGAGAAGCAGGGAGGTTGCAGGCCTTTGGATGCAGAGTGGGGACATGGCAGGGTCCTAGCAGCAATCAGGGTCAAGTGGCTCACATGGGTCACCCCTCAATGCAGGCAGAGTTCCAGAAAGCAGGAAGGTAAAGTCAGAGAGAAAGGTAGTTCCCAGAGTCCTTCACTCTCATACAAAAAAACCACACTTCCAAGAAGGGGTCAACAAACTACTGCTTAATTGATAGGTTTGACTCCACCCCTAGCCAGCAGTGTGTAGGTGACATAAAATCATCCAACTACCAAACAAAAAAACTAACTCTCTGAGATTCTAGTTATCAATGAGAATAGAATAGAGTAGAAAGCCCAGTCTTTCTCATAAGGAGCTACTGGTGATTTTGAACTGTTGACCATGCAGATGACAGCCCAACATGTAACCACCATCACCACCACCACCCCCCCAGAGCCCCCTACCCAACTACCACACAGGCTCAATCAAAACATACAGCCATGAAGTCATAGGAATCTTTATTTTAAAAAAATGTCAAAATGCGAAGCTATTGGCATATCCTTTATCCAGGTCTATACACGTCAGAAGGTGATGCTTTTCTCTCTAACCTTTTTCCAAAGAATGCTGTGCACAGTGGTTTACACTACATCCAAAAGGTATTTGGGCATCATCGGGGGTGTTTAAACAGTGTTCTTTTCCATTATTATTTTGATATTGAGAACACAAAAGAAGGCCAATGGGATAAGATTGGGACTGAAAGGCTAGTTCTTGTAGGACAGCCCTTGCTAACCTCAAAGAATGAACAGGCACATTGTCATGATGGGTAAAAGGAGACCTTGGTGCAACTTTCCTGGCCTTTTTCTCACCAGTGCAATTTTTAATTGTCTTTCAATTTCTTAATAAGCCTCCATGATTGTACTGTGTACTTTCAGGAAATCTAATTGGAATTCTAGGAAACAATTGTTATAACTTTTGGAGCTAACTTCTCTGCCCTAAATGGAACTGGCTGGCCTAGTAGACTCTCTTTTGCTTTGTTTTGTTTTGTTTTGTTGGGCATCACTGCCCTCAGGTGGTGGGAGTAGGAGGCCTAGCCTTTGCTCCATGGAGCTGGAATCGAACCTCCATCCCAGTGGGCTGCCGTCCCGCGCACAACCACTACACCAGCGGGGCTCAGCCCGACTCTCTTTTTTAAAAATAAATAATTTTTCTGAGTGCTCTTACAGACCTTGTAGCAATCCATACATCAATTTGTACCAAGCATGTTTGTGCATATGTTGCCATCATTGTTTTCTCCTGCTGTTGCTGGATTTGAACTGCCAAGCCAGTGGGGCACAGTCCCCCACCCAAGCACTACGCCACCGGGGTTCAACCCTAATCATCAGTGTTTTCAAAGCATTTTCTTTCAACTTGAGCCCTTGGTATCAGCTCCTCCTCCCCCACCCCCCACCCTTCCACCCTTGTAAACCCATGATGAATTATAATTATTTTCATATTTTACACCACCCCCTGACTCTCTTTGCATTTCTGTTGCTTGTCCCTCTTAAGGGGTGGTTGGGGAGGGGGTGGAATACATTAGTCACTGTGATAGGTTCCCGCTTTCTCTCCCTTTCCTCCTACCCTCATGATACTGTTACTCCCATTATTGCTCCTGAGGGGACTTGGATTTCTCATGTTGCTAGCTCTTATCTGTGTCAATGTACATGCTCCGGTCTAGCTGGATTTGAGGTCAAATAAATTGATAGAAGGGGTAGAAGAAAGCATTAAAGAGCTAGAGGAATGGTATGTGTTTACTTGGTGCTCTTCTGCATCCTGGCTGGTTCATCCATTCCTTGTGACCCTTCTGTGAGGGGATGTTCAATTGTCTACAGTTGGACTTTGGGTCTCCATTCTGATCCCCCTCATTCACATCCATATGATTTTTTGTTTTGGGTCTTCTGGGGCCTGACACCTGATCCTGTTGACAATTCATGATCACACAACGGGTGTGCTTCTTCCATGTGAGCTTTGTTGCTTTCATGCTAGATGATCACTTGTTTAACTTCAAGCCTTTAAGATCCCAGATGCTATCTCTTCTAATAGCCGGGCACCATCAGCTTTCTTCACTATATTAGCTTATGCTCTCATTTTGACTTCAGCAATTGTCTGGAGGTGAGCATCACAGAATGCCAACTTATTAGAACAAAGTGTTCTTGCATTGAGGAAGGGCTTGAGTAGAGGCCCAATGTCTGAGCAGACTCTCTTAAGAAGCCACTGCTCTGAATGGACATTTTTTCCTAAGGCATATTATAAATGTATTGCTGAGCACCTTTACCTGTAGCCATCTTCTGATTGTAGAGACATATTTAAACATATTTTGTTTGGAAGAAACCCATGTATATATGAGCTGTAATCTTGGTAGCAATACTTGTGAACTTGCCCTCATATGTATTTTTGTTTCTTGCAAAAGTGAGATCCAACTGTACTTGGTTAAAAAAATCATAACATGATGACTGCATTGACACGTCAATTCATATGTCTATAACACTTTAAAATGTCTACCTGGTATTTCATTGTACAAATGTATCACTTAAAAAATCACTCCTCGGTTTGGGGAAGCCTGACTGGTGTGCATATTTCCTTGATCTGTCTGTTCCATTTTGAAAGAACTGTGGGGGCTTCCTCTGTGATCCACTGTTGCCCAGGAACCTGTAGATCTTAACCTGTTCTCCCATATAGACACAAGAAATGGTTTTCTTTGGGTGTTGTAGTGGGGATGGGGTGGAAGAGGAAGATTCGTCTTTCTGAGGCAACCCAGGGATTAATCCATGGAATCACTGGGGCCAGATCATGATTCTAAGTTTAACGGGTCATGCTAGTGGATTCCCAGAATACAGTTGGAGGCAAGGTTTTCTAGCTGGTGCTGTTTGGGTGGTGCAATTGCAATGTTGTCTAAGTGAGAAAGAAAAATATTGAGACTGGGAAGGAGAATAATGAGCAGTTACCAACTTGTCACCCTCACTTGGTCACATGGGCCTCTGTGGTAAGTTGGAGCTAACCACTAAGTCTTGGAACAATCCACGCGTGGGGGTGGGGGTGGGGAAGAAGGGAAGAGACATTACTTGGCAGCTTCTTCAGGTCCCCTGTGTCTCTTTGATCCAAGTTCACCAGAAGGGCATCAACTCCCCCTTACTTCTGGGGTGTGACCTTGTCTCTCTGCAAGGTGGGGGTGCGGGGGAGGAGGGGTGGTGTGGATCTCTCCCATGGAGGTGTTGTGCTGTCTCCAGACATGAAAGTGGCATAAAGCCTGCGTGTGTCTGGTCAGGGTGAACTTGGATGCCAGAGAGAGATGTTGTAATTCCTACTATGACTGGCTGATTGGAAGTTCTGACAGAAGCCGAGCCTTGTCTGGAGGAGACAAGATTCAAGCATGCATTAAGAAATGGTACCATCAGACTTAGGGGGACTACCATCTTCCGTGGCCTTCCCAGTAGATTCATAAAAGTCCTTGGCCCAAAGAACAAAGGGCTTCTGCAGACCACTGTCCATAAGAATCATTAAGACGCATGCTACCCAGGCCTGGAAATGCAGCTTTATAAAGAGCAGGAAAAGGAAATTGAGTTCTGTGGCAGGAAAGCTCCACCTTTCCTCTGGAGACAGAAAAAGAGCAAGAGGTCAGGTGAGGACACTTACTTCAGCCCGAACCTCTCCTCCTCCAAGTCTCCTATTCTGGACCACGCAGCCCACATGAGGGAGCCTGTTGCATGGACTCCGGAGAAGATGGACAAGCGTAAACCTGTGTACATCCTTGGGGGCTCTGAGATCAACGGCAGCTCAGAAACGAGCCCACAAGCCCAGTGAGGGACAGAGACAGCCATTTGCCTCTCAGGAGGCTTGACTCCGAGGACAATACTCAGAGTTCAGGTCGATCAGTTTCCTCGTGACTTTTCAGTTGCTGAATAGGGCACATTTCTAGCAATCAGCTGGGCAATGAAAACAGGATGACAAAGCGAAGGCGAGAAAGCAGGGTGTAAGAGTCGAGGAAGGAGGGCCGCTGAAGGATTATGAGTATTCTGAGTGGGCTTCTTGAGCTCTAGGAACACCAAGGAGAAGTTAAAGCAAAACACTTGCATTGATATTTCAGTAAGACTGAATTTTTGTCTACCTGCGAAAATAAACATCCCTATGTAAATATTAAAAACAAAACAAAAAAAACACTCACATTGATGTTTCTATATCTCATTATGCACAGCAAAATTTGTTTTAGGTAATGTTTATGGGCCACCTCTTGAATTTTCTTGTCAGCCTTTGATTTTCTGAAAGAGCACATTAGGTGTTTTCTTTCTTTTCTCTATGTGTAAAGACACAAAGGCATTCTTCGGGAAACTCTGTAAGGTTATCTAGGTTGTGAATGGAACTGAGGACATATTTAAATCTCTTCCCCTGCTTTTTGCCTGAAGGATAAAATGAGGAGCTCTCCGGCTGGTGAGGATGGCATATTCAGAGGACCCCTCCTGTGGTGGTTGCATAATCTGGTATCAACTCGAAACTATTAAGAGTGAAGGGGTGGAATTTAGCCTGTGAACAAGGTGGCAGCTTGATGATCTCCTTTGGAGGTGCAGTGGAGATATAAATAGCTCACTGGAGGCCAGACTCGCACTCATTCTCTGCTTCATGTTCCTGTTGATAAGCCACATGGAGCTTTATGCTGAGGATGCCAGGGCCCTGGGGCTGGAGGAGCCACGTGAAGACCTACCCCAATGCTGAGATGCTTCCACTGCCACTGGATCCACAAGACTTTCTACCAACCAGCCTGCAATCTTCCTCCATTCAGCATTATTGCATGTGTTGCTTGAGTCTGAAAAGGAATTCGTAGACCGGTATCAGACATATGGGCTAGTATGGGATTTATGGACTTGAACTGGTTTTTTTATATAAAGTTTTGTCTTGAACACACATGAGTGTCTATGGATATGTTTCTTCAGTCAACCCGGACCAACATACCTCACCTTTCACCCTCCAGCATTACCATGTGGTCTTCCAGTCTTCTGTCCCCACCCAGAGCTCTGTATCCTCCTTCTTACTTCTGCATGGCAGTTATTTGCAGTACAACTCAGCTGAGCTGACACTTCTTAAAATCTATTCTGGCTCCTGGCCAATCTGGCCATATCTCCTTTCTGTTCACACACCACTTGGAGTCTTCTGTGGGGGTTACTTGAATGCATGACTATCTTTTCCTACAGGTTATAAACTCTTAGAGAGCAAAACTCATATTATTTTTTCTGATCCTTTAGCACCTAGGACAATGCCTGGTACTGGGTATTTTCAGGAGCTCAAAAATTTCAGGTTGAAAAAAATGCAGGTTGGCTGAAAATGCAGAGCATTCCATCGACATACACATCACACTGACCAAAGGTATCTAACTGTGACTGCCCAGGAGGCTCGGAATCTTTGAGGGGGGAAGATACAGCCTTCCTGTTATTACCACAGAAATGAGATTTAAGAAGCATTGACTTTAGGAAAATGTCCAAAATGTTGTCTTTGAGGGAAAAAAAAAATCATAGACTGCTTTTACATTTTCCACAGCACAGTGGGTAGTCTACTAGTATATTTCTTCATTGAAACCTTGCGGTGGACATGTCATAGACATCACACCACTCATGATCACAGCAGCCTGCGACACAGGTTTCCTTTCTGCTTTTTCATAGCTAAGAAAACAACTGCTCAGGGTTGCTCTGACACACACTTAGAAAGTATCAGGGCTGGCATTTAGTGTTATAGTGGTTGAGTGCACGACTGTGGCCCACTGGGTTAGCAGTTCAAATCCAGCGGCAGCTCTCCAGGAGCAAGGCTACGCCTCCTACTCCCACCAGAGGACAGTGCCCCCCCCACCCCAAAGATTTAAACTCTGTCTACATTCCAAGTGTTATGAGGTTCTTAAATTGCAGGGAGGGCATGGGGTGTCCCAAATTCAGATCCTCTAAAGCAACCAGGGATGGGGCTCTCTCACTTAACCCCTCTCCGCATTTGAGATGTACTCAAATCACATGACTCTTGTAGCCAAAATTCCTATGTGTTGTATAATAATTCTGGACTCTATGCCTGTGGCTATGATCTCATTTTTAGAGGGTGTTCTCTGTTACAGGATTAAGGTGGGGTTAAGTCCTGACCTTAGTAGAGTTTGAAGGAAGCCACATCCTTTGTTTTCTTGGGAATGTCTTTAAGACTTCTTTACTAGAGGGTGTGACTTAAGACACATTCCTTAATTTTCCCTGAGAGTATGGTCAATGAAGACTCAGCTGATGAAACACACAATATCCTCTGGTTCCTTGAGGCTTCCTCATTCCACCCCACTCCCCCTATCATGACTCCAAGTCTGCCTTTTACTGCAGACTAGACTAGATTCTGGACACTTGTAATAATAGCTCATGACACACAGAATCAAGGTCAGATAAATCCCTCAGAACAGAAATGGGAGTAGGGATAGGAGGGGAGGTAGACAGATTGATTGCAATGATCCCCAGATAACCTCACCACACCCCCACCAGAGGGGAATGAACAACAGAAATCATGGGAAAAGGGAGACAATGGTCAGTGTAAAATATGAAAATTATAATTTATCAAGGAGTCACGAGGGTATGAGGGAGGACAGAGTAGAAGAAAAGGAGCTGAAATCCATGAGCAAAATAGAAAGTAAATGTTTACAAAATAATGATGGTGATATATATACAAACATGCTTGATAAAATTGATGTATGGATTATTGCAATATCTGTAAGAGGCCCCAATCAAGTGGTCTTATAAACAAAACAAAAAGACCCTACATTTCCATCAAAGCTGTTCCCTGGTTGTTTAAGAGACATCTGAGACAGAGCAATCATAGAGCCATTGAAAGAGCAATGTGTCCAAGACCCTTGTCGGAAGTCTCAGAGGCTGCCAAGACCAGATGCACCGAGACAGTAGCTAAGAGGTTCAGAAGCAGCACAGAGATGATGCTGTCTCCTCTCTGCATCTGGCCCAAGATGATGGAGTGGGGGACAGAGTGGCAGGGGTTTCCTGGCCCATGAAGACAGAAGGCAAGCAAACTCATGGCTAAGAGTCTGAGGACCAGAGAGAGACATGACTACTGGTTGTGAGGTGTTGATGTAGACTTATGACTGTATCTTTACTGCTTCGTGATCCTGATTTGTGGCAATCTATTCATTTTCTAGTAGTCCACATTAGTTCTGAGTACTGTTAATAATGCAATGTCTCATTGAACCCAGAATAGAAATAGAGAGCTGTGGGGGGAAGAACAGGTGTCAGAAGAGGTAAAGAAGGACAGAATGTGGAGGCATAGCTAACCCTGTTTTGTGGTAATAAAGAAGCCAGAAGGGGTCCCTGCAGGCCTGCACCTTTCACTATGCCTTTGAATGTTGAAGAAAAGGGAGGACCTATTCTATTTTAACCTCCCCCTCTTCATTTTCCTTGCAGCCCCCACCAACTGTTTCATGATGTAGTTAGACACTCGTTTGGCTGGTCACCTATGCAATTATCTTGTTGTTTCACTTTATTTTTATATTATTCAATCTCATGTTACAGCACAGAAACCCTGAGAAGAGCTTTGGTTTGTAGCTTCGAATGCAGGTCAAGAAGACAGGATTAGACCAAGGATTGATGATAAACCAGGAAGCATAGAAGATTTACCATTCAGTAGGAACAGATTTGGGGATGAGGACAGCATTAGAATTCATTACATTTTAGTATTTTATGAAAAGAGCAAAAATATCGATGTAGTTGATATAAACAAAGACTCATGGAGTTCAATTAATGTATCCAAAGGCACACATCACATAAACAGATGGGATTTTTTAAAATAGTTTAAAAAAATGGTTTTACTGACATACAATTCACGTACCATTGAAGTTTACAATTCATTACCAGTATTTTAGAACATCTTCTTCCTAATTATTATTAGTTTCCCATTATCTTCCAACCCTGATAATGAATATTCTAATTCATTTCAGATTTTAGAACTGTGGAAGAAATGCAAGTATTACTGGCTCTGGGAAGACTGGCTCAGGTCTACAGATAGGGTAAAGAAGAAAAAGGGAAGGTTCTGCAGAGGGGTCATTATGTCTGAGATATACCTTGGAAATACCACTTTAGTGGGTGGGGGGAGAAGAGAAAGTGCAGGGTGGGTAGAAGGGACTTATGGATAGTCCATTTAGGAGGCTCTGGGGTTGTAGCCCTGCTGGCAAAGTGGTTATGCTGCTAACTACAAGGTCAGCCGTCCAAAACCACCAGCAGTCCATAGGAAGAGAGACAAGGCATTGCACTTCCATACAGAGTTGCAGTCTCAGGGGCACTTCCCCCCTCTTCTATAGGCTCACTATGAATTGGAACCGACCCCATAGCAACGAGTTTATTTTGTCTGATTGTTAGTGTATATGCAAGGCACTTGCTTCCAGACCTTTTAAACTTGACATGGCAGAGCAGGTGGAACTGTCAAGAAGATGGCTGGAGGTAACAGGGAGACAAGAAGCAAAACTAGAGGTAGACATCTAGCATTGCCAGAAAGAGGGTGCAGGCGTGGCTTGAAAAGTCAATGAGGCTCCTAAAGTGTAGCAGTAGGAGGAGGGGCTCAGAAAGCCGAGGAGTAAACTGAGAAGGAAGGAGGCGAAGGGACCGCTTGCAGAAGTACCTACCAGTCAGCGCAATGACTGGAAGCAACTGATAAAGCAAGTTAACCGCAGAGGCTGGAATTCCTCTTATGGGATGGAAATGCCTTAGGAACAACTTTGGTAAGCTATGAGGGCCAAAGTCAGGACTCAGATCATGGAAGACAAGACAACATGAGAGCAAGCTCCAGCCGCCTGCACTCAACGTGAGGGATTTGAGATTGGAGGTGGTAGAGGGGAGAGGACGTGTCAAATGGACAACTCGAACCAAACTCACTGCCATCGAGTCTGTTAGAACTCATAGCGACTCTAGAGGAGAGGGTAGAACCTGGGAGGTTCTAAAACGGTAACTCTTGCTAGGACCAGAAAGCGCCTCCTCTTCTTCCCTTGGGAGAGCTGGTGATTTCAAACCCCTACCTTTAAGGTATGGTAAAGGCTCAAGGAGTTCCAGTTAATATACCCAAAGACATGTATCCACAAGTAGACACTGAGAATTGTAATTCATTTCAGATGTCAGGAAGTGTGCAGGAGATGGAGATTATGGCTGCTCTTGAGAGAGCCAAGACAGGAAAACTGGGAGATGACTGAGTCATTAGGCAGACCTGCTGAAAGACTTTAGAAATAACTGGGTTTTTTTTGTTTGAGTTTTGCTTGCTTTTTTTTTTTTAATGTTTTTATTGAGGGCTCTCGCAACTCTTATTACAAACCATACATCAGTTGTATCCAACATACTCATACATATATCCCATCATTCGTTTTGGGGGGGCATCACTGCCCTCTGGTGGTGGGAGTAGGAGGCCCAGCCTTTGCTCCTGTGGAGCTGGAATTGAACCTCCATCACAGTGGGCTGCAGTCCCGCGCACAACCACTACGCCACCGGGGCTCAGCCCCATCATTCTTTTCTAGACGTTTACTTTCCATTGAGTCCTTAGGGTCAGCTTCTCTTTTTTTGCTTCCCTCCTCCCTGCCACGCAACCCCTGTGGCCTCCTGATAGATGGGAGCATGTACATAGCTATAGGCAAGAGATAAAACTCCCAACATGTGGAATCAAGGAACAGGAATGGGAATAGGGGTTCTAAAAGTAGAAGGGGAAGGTGGGGAAGGAGGGTGTCACTGATTGCACTAAATGGCACAGAGCCACACGCACACACACACACCCAGTCAGGGGGAAGAAGAACAGAAACCAGAGGGGAAGGGAGACAGCGGTGTGAGACTTGTATAAAGTGTTTTTAACGTGGCTTGCATTATGTTTTTTGAAGACTGTAGTTTTCCTTAATTTTCACTTCTAGTTGTTATTGTCAATGATCCTTGAATCAGTTGTGACATACTTATAAATGTAGAGTTGCACTCATCCATAGGGTTCTCACTGAGTTCTAAGCAACCACAAAAGTCTATATGGATGTTAGGAAAAATTGAGAAGCAGGGGAGGTTTGGGGTTTGTGAGGGATAAAACAGAGGTCAAGCACATATCCTCGTGAGATGATTCATGAATAAAAGACAGAAACACAGGCTCAGAGCCAGTATCTTGATGATTTAAGTATAAAAATGTGTAAAAACTTGAGGGGACCATGGACTTCCAGTGCAGATAGGATGGGGGTATATCCAATTTCATACAACTCTTGAGACATTTAGACTCCAGCTGACATCTGCAGAACAACCTCACAATGGAAGACTTGTTATTAAATATTTACTCTTTTTGAGTGAGCTAAATATATCAGTGGATTTTATAAGCGTGAACAGGAGCAAAGGACCCCTTAATGAATTGGTTTGGAGAGTTAGTCGACTAGAGGGAGAGTACGGATCTTAATGCATCATTAAGACGCCTTGCACATGAACCCTACCAGGGCAGCCTGGCCAGCTGTGAGCCATTAGTATAAATTGTCGGTTGGAGAATGTTCCTTTCCTCATGAGTAATTGCTTCTTAGAAAAACTTTCCAGTCCCCCAACGTCTCTTCAGAGCTAGAGGGACATGTCCCGACAGAGGGTTAGAGGCCCTCTAGACATGCTCTCTCACTTCCTCTCCTGGAGACTGTGGGAAGGTTTGCAACTTTGACTAAGGCTAGCCTGAGGGCAGACAGGACCAGGAGGCCGGGTCTGAGCAATCTCTCAGACCTGGAGGAAAATTGAAGCTACGGCATTTGGTTGAGATGCTTCCTCAGGTGTTTCACCAGAGATTGATGAGGCATTTCCTTTCATTAATTTGTGTAACTCACAGACAACTGGTGTGTGTGTGTGTGTGTGTGTGCATGAACACATCTGTGAGCAACTTAGGAATGTAGGCTCACACCGAGAGAAGAATATGAAAATAAAATTCATGGAAGCACCTACGTGAAACCCCCTCAAAGCTGATGATTTTTGAAATGTGATTCAGTAAAATGAAATGATGACTTTCTTCCATTTGTTTCAGGATAAAATAATCTGCCCTGCTCATCCTAGCTTGTCCCAAAAGTTAGAAACAAAGAAAAAGTGTGTGTGTGGAAAACAAACTAGCTTTCTGAATTGCCTGGTTTCTACACTAGTTACTAGATATATTAGAAGACTATGGAAATTGTGAGTGTTAACTAGGCCTTGTATTTACATCTATAGATGCTAATAAGCAGTAAAGCATTTCAAGGTTATGATATGTAATTCATCTGGAAGTGTTCATCTCAGCTTGAAGGGGTTGAGAAGAGCTATTGTGAGAGATTATATTTGGAAGGGACATGTAGGGGTGTTCTTTGTCCCCTCTCCACTGCTTCCAAATGTGTTTCAACCAAGAGTATGGCTTAGCAATACATTGTCTCTTGGGCCCAGGTTATAAGAGTTGAGGTAGTGTTCTCTTTGTCTTTTGGAATGCTCACTTTGAAGCTCCACACTATCAGCGAAGCTGCTGTGAGGAAGTCCAAGCTGCCTGGAGATGCCTTGTATAATTTTTCTGACTGATCGCTCCAGCTCAGGTTCCCGTTGGTAGCCAGAATCAAAGGACATACATGAATGGCAACACTTCCAAATGAGTCTCATTCCCAGCCATTCAAATTTTCCAGTTAGATTCCAAGCATTATGGAGCAAAGCTAAGCATGCTTCACTGTGTCCACAGAATCCTTTACCACAGTATCTGTGAATATAATAAAATCATCATTTCATACTGCTTAGTTGTGAATCGGTATATTGATAACAACAGCACCTGCTAAAGATATGAAATCAGAAGTTGTGTCCACTGGCTGATTCTCCTGAGATACTCAGTTGGGAAGTTAGAGCTCTTAGTAACACTATTTGAAAATCTCTGACTGTGCAATCTTCAAAGACTTGGAATTGACTGCCATGAATCAGAATCAACTCAGTGGCTACTCACAATGACAACAATGAACATACACTGTAATGACTTCAACAAGGAACAGAAGTGTCTTGCCCAGGACCCAGTTTTGGGTTTTTTAAAAATCACCTTATTGGGGGCTCATACAACTCATCACAATCCATACATACATCCAGTGCATGTCAAGCCCATTTGTATATTTGTTGTCATCATCATTCTCAAAACATTTGCTTCCTCTTTGAGCCCTTCGTATTAGCTCCTCATTTCCACCCTCCCGCTTGACTCCTCTCTCCCTCATAAGCCCTTGGTAATTTATAAATTAGTATCATTTTGTCATTTCTTTTTTTTTTACCACCACCCCTCCCCCCTATCTTGTCATTTCTTAACACTGCCTGATGTCTCCCTTCACTTATTTGCTGTCCATCCCCCAGGGAGAAGGTTATATGTAGATCCTTATGATTGGTTTCCCCCTTTACACCCCACCTTTCTTCCACCCTCCCAGCACTGGTTTCTACTTCCTATCCGTACCAGTGTGCATCCTCTGACCTAGTCAGATTTGTAAAGTAGAATTGGGATCATGATGGTGGAGAGGGGGAGCATTAGGAACTAAAGGAAAGTTGTATGTTTTATCATTGCTACACTGTACCCTGACTGGCTCACAGGATCCAGTTTTTAAAAAAGATTGATAGCCATTCACAGTTCCAAGATCTTCACATTTAGGCGTATTCATTGGTTCACTAGTATATTTTCAGAGCTGACTAGGTTTAAGTCACAGAGATAAACTGTAAAAAAGTACAAAGATGAATAATGCCTAGTTCTTGTACCACTAGATTTCCAACTATGGACAGAGGGATACTACATAAGTCTGTGGCTTGCTTTTGACCATTCATCTAAATGTTGGCAGTTCGGACCCAACTAAAAACACTGCAGAAGAAAGGCCTGACTATCTCCTTTCAAAAATAAATTGTGTAAGAAAACTCCATGAAACCATTCTATTCTTTAGCATATGGAGTCACCATGAGTTGAAACTGATTCCACAACCAACTGTTTGGTCTTTTGGTAAAATGTGGGAGATAGAATTGGGGACAGAGTGTATCTGAACATATACACTAAGGAGTCTGGGAGGTCAAGGCTCCCATGGAGGAAACCTTTGAATTCAAGGGTTAGAATTGCATCCCATTCACATTCTCAAAGTAAAAGTCATTCTCCTCAATGTTTCCCCCATAATAATGCCATGTTTAAGGTGTTGCCAGTATACACATCGTTGCCCATTGTACTCTTGAGGGTCCACTGCTAGAAAGTTATCTGCCTGAAAGTTTTTAGTCATCTAAGACAATCAGACCCTATTGACTGTCCCACTCTAAGTAGGACCCAATCCCTTCTGATAAGGATCATTATTGTTCCCCTGGAGGAGATCTCAAAGATGCCTAAGGTCAAGCCATCTCAGAGGTGATCCAGGTTTAACTGCCATCTTGATTGTAAAGTCTGTCCATCTTGTTGTATATATGCCTTCCTGTCACAGGTGTGCCCCTAGCTCATCCCCCCTCCTGCTATGGTAGGCCTATTATATAGCCCCTTCCTGTGAAGTAGGTGCTTGTTGTGGCTGAGTGCCTGAGATAATATAAACTCAGGCGATTGCACCACCTCTAAGAGGACCTGGCTCCTGACTGAGGATGTGAGCCCTGGCATGCTTTTTTTTTAATTTACCCCTCAGTTACACAACTTCCTCTCAGACGCACTCAGTTGTGGGGAGGCTGGTCTTCCGCAGTACAATAATCAAAATACAAGTGATAATGAGACAGACAGAAACTTTCAGAGTAATTCTAAAGAAGTGCTAAAGCTCCTTTTAAAGATACTCAGGTGATCTTAATCGGTGATCTTAATCGGATCAAAATCAAAACCAAAACCAAAACCAAAACTCAATTAGGATAGGCAGGATGAAAGTGATTAATGGTGTATGAATCCCTGTCTAATTAATTGAAATGTTTGAAAGACTATGCCAGAACTACTTAAAACATTTTCAGGGTCATGGATAATGCTTTGTACACTTTTCATATTTTATATATGTGAATGTACCTGTCCTTTTGCACCTGGCTTACTTCACTTAGCATGATTTCCTCCAGTTATTCACATTCAGTAATATCCTTCATGCTTTTCAGTGATACATAGTACTCCATTGTATGTATGTACCACAGTTTTTTAATCCATTCACCTGTTGATGGAAATTTGCAATTGTAAAATTACAACTCCTTGCAATTGTAAATTGTGCCACAATGAATATTGGAGCAAGTATTATATATGTGTGTGTATATATATATATATATATATATATATATATATATCAAATAATATCAGGATTGACAGTTCAAATCCAGATGCAGTTCTCCAGGAGCAAGATTGGGCTTCTTACTCCCACCAGGGCAGTGATACCACAAAAACAAACAAACAAAAAACTGTTTTAACTGACATAAGATTCAATTCAATAGTTCAGACATATTAAAAAGAGCTGTGTGAACTCACCAAGAGAGTAATAAGAGAGGCCACTGACTGGGAAAACATTTTTAGCAATGACACATCAGACAAAGGCCTTATTACTAAAATCTACAATATTTTGTAATCGTACAGTAAGAGATTAACTACCCACTGAGGCAGTGTCAAAGGACCTGAACAGATGTTTCACAGGGGAAGAAATACAAATGGCCCATAAATATATGAGAAAATGTTTCTTATCATTCACCATAAGAGAAAGCAAGTGAAAACAACTATGAAATACCACCCAACACCCTGAAATATAGCCCAATTCAAAAAGTCAGAAAGTAACAAGTGTTGGAGGTGCTGTGGTGAGATCAGAACTCTCATCCACTGCTTGTTGACCTGTAGGTATGTACAGCCCCTATGGAAATCGATTTGGCGATTTCTAAAGCAGATGGAAATTGAGCTATAATACAACCCAGCAATCCCCTTACAAACCACTGCCAGACATCTGTGCCCCAATGTTCATTGTGGCACAGTTTACAATTGCAAGGAGTGGCAATATACAATTGCAAATTTCTATCAACAGGCGACTGGATTAAAAACCTGTGGTACACACATACAAAGGAGTACTATGTATCACTGAAAACCATGAAGGATATCGCTGCATGGGAAGAACTGGAGGAAATCATGCTAAGTGAAGTAAGTCAAGTGCAAAAGGACAAGTACAACATGAGTCTGATGAGGTAAACATAAAAAAAATGCAGAAGGGGCAGAGGGAAAATGCTACCGTATATAAAAATTTCTGGGATTAGATCCAGCTAATATGGCAGTGGCCAGACCAAATCTAGGGCTACCTATGGTAGCCAACTAAAAAGGAGGTGGGGAAGGGGGTAGCTAGCAATATGTAGTAGGGGAACAGAGCACTAACCCACTCAAGGGGAGAGTAGTGTTTGTATCTCCATAGAGAAACAGGGACCAGACTTAAATCTGGTATTCCAGGATGTGAATGCAGCATGACAGCACGGAATGGGGAGTCTGTGGAAGGGTGTGAGAACACGGTCCCAAGCCCAACCATGTAGACAGCTGCTCTTTCCCTGAAAAGAATTTACTTTAGAGGACAGCACCAAAGTTCGGGGGAGAGGGACATGTCTGACCAGGGCACATGGGAGCAAATGAAGGGGGAGAAAGAGAGAGTGGAGTGCATCCTGGCCCACCAATCCTCGAGGAACATATCCACACTCACAACACCCAAAGCACAGAGAGGGCCAGATGGCCAGCTCCACCATCAGAAATGACACCCCTTGCTGACCCATGGCCCCATGAGGGACACCTGAGACAGGGTCAGGATTGCATCCGATCTGACCTTACCACACAGAGGAAAACACTAAGAGTGCACAACAGAGCAGTGGGGGAGTAGAGCATGGACGTACTGCGGGACTGCCAAGGATAGACTTTGGAGTTTGGGGCCAGGTTGTGGAACCCCATCGGACTCAACCGAAGGTTACTCCTAGAGGTTAACAAACAGACCTTGAACTATTTATAGGTTTTTATTTTTTATTTATATATATTTTTCTGGGCATTGGATTTTTCTTGTTGTAGTCATGATTTTTCTTTTGTCACTTTGTCTTTCTATGTCTTGTTTTTTATGCATATTATTATCTCTGCAGGTATATCTAGGTAAGATAAGCTGTATGATCAGTCTGGAAAAGAAAATGACAGAACTGATGGTTCCGGGGCAGGGGAGAGGCGGTAAGGGAGAGAGAGAGGTGATGGAAAGGTGGTGGTGTTGACCAACCCAGGGACGAGGGAACAACAAGTGATCCAAAATCAGTGGTAAAGAGGATATGAGAGAACTGGTAGGGATTGAGCAAGGGTAAAGTAACCAAGAGAAATTACTGAAACCCAAATGAAGACTGAACATGACAGTGGGATAAGAGGAAAGTCAAAGGAAATAGAAGAAAGAACTAGGAGGCAAAGGGCATTCATAGAAGTCTAAATACAGGCATGTATATAGGTAAATATATTTATATATGATGATGGAGAAATAGACCTACATGCATATATTTATAGGTTCAGTATTAAGGCAGCAGATGGACATTGGGCCTCCACTCAAATAGTCCCTCAATGCAAGAACATTTTGTTTTATTAAACTGACATTCCATGATGCTCAACTTCCCAACATGATTGCTGAAGACAAAGTGGGTATATAAACAAATGTGGTGAAAAAAGCTGATGGTGCCAGACTATCAAAAGATATAGCATCTGGGGTCTTAAATACTTCAAGGTAAACAAGTAGTCATCTATCTCAAAAGTAACAAAGTCCACATGGAAGAAGCACAGCAGCCTGTGGGACCACGAGGTGTCAAAGGGATAAGGCATCATGCACCAAAGAACTAAAAATTATACTGTTGTAAATGAGGGGGAGTACAGGTTGGGGACCCAAAGCTCATTTGTAGGTAATGGACTTTCCCTTCCAGAGAGATTGCAGGGAGGAGACAAAACAGGGTGCAGGGTAACAATGATGAAGTTTACAACCTTCCTCTAGTTCTTCAATGCTTCCTCCTCCCCACTATCATGATTCCAATTCTACTTTACAAATCCTCTGGTTAGACCAGAGAATTTGTACGAGTACACATAGAAATCAGAAACACAGGGAATTCAGGACAGATGATCCCTTCAGGACCAGTGCTGAGAGTGGTGATACCGGGAGGGTGGAGGGAAGGTGGGGTAGAAAGGGGGAACCAATTATAAGGATCTACATATAACCTCTTCCCTGGAATATGGACAATGGAGAAGTGGGTGAAGGGAGACAGTGGACAGTGTAAGATATGACAAAGTAATAATAATTTATAAATAATCAAGGGTTCATGAGGGAGTAGAGAGAAAGGAGGGTGGGGAAAAATGAGGAGCCAATGCTAAGGGCTCTAAATAGAAAGCAAATGTTTTGAGAATGATGAGGGCACAGATGTACAAATGTGCTTGACATGCACTGGACATATGTATGGATTATGATAAGTGTTGTATGAGCCCCCAATAAGATGATTCGTTTTTTAAAAAGTTGTGCAGTCATTACCACAATCAATTTTAGACCATTTTCTTCTTTCTTGTACTTAAAGACATTAGTTCCGCATTTCTCTCCAACTTCCCTTGCCATAACCTCTAAGAAATCATTAATCCAATCTATGTCTTGACAGATTTACCAATCCCAGATTTTATATACAGACATACAAAAGAAGCCCCCAAACAAAATAGGACAGCATTTAAAGTACAAGAGACCTAAAATGAAAACTACAGTTATGAAAATTTAAAAATGAACCCATTGTTGTGGATTTGATTCTGACTGAAGATGACTCCATGTGTTAGTGGGTAGAACTGCTCCCTGGAGGAGGGGTGTGTGTGTGTGTGTGTGTGTGTGTGTGTGTGTGTGTACAGGCAAACTGCATGTTTGGAAGCACACTGTCATGCCTTTTCCCATGGAACCGGTGGATGGGTTCTAATTACCTCTCTCTCTTTTTTTTTAACACTAGGTTTGCGCAAAGTGTCTTTTTTATTTCCTCAGTGAAAAGTACAGAAACTGTTTACATTTACGTCCCTACCATTTACACTGAGTTTTATCCATTTAACGAGACAGATATATACCCAGTTTCATTTTCTTCTAAGTTTCTAAATCTCAAAATCTCTGTATGGTATACCTACCAATATGATGTGACCCTAAATTGAGTATTAGTCCCAGTAAATAGGTCTCATTCATGAAAACATTGCTTCAGTAATAATATATACATCATCAAAAAGTTCTTAGAAATTAAGCATCTTAATACTTAGTACTTAGGAAATAAATATCAAAGTAAATACAGCAAAGATTACTGATCTGAGTGATTGATGACATGTAGCCTATAGTATCTCAAATGTGGTATAATGTGAAATATTGTAAACTTTATATAAATATGCTGCATCACATCATTTCATTTATCAGTCAATAGTATATAATGATGCTGCTTTAAAATAAAATAAGTTGTTACTTTAAAGAAAATGTGTTATTTCTTTCACCTGTCAATTTGATGTGTGTTCCTGGAGCTAGATATATAAGAAATGTCCATAAACCTTGCTTTAGTACTCTTGCTGGCATGCGATTCACATATCAAACAATTTAATTCTATTAAGAAGAGTTGTGCATCATCACCACAATCAATTTCAGAGTTTCTTTTTCTTTACTCATAATTGATATCTCCCCATTCCCACAACTTCCCACCATGCCCGTAGATAGTTATCAATCTGCTTACTGTCTCTATAAATTTACCTATCATGGATTTTCAATACAAAAAACCGTACCAAACACAAACAGATAAACCAACAACGACGGCAAAACAAAACACAGAAAAGCCTCAGTAAAAAAGAAAGCAGGAAGAATTGAACACCAAAACAACTTGAAGAATGGGTCAAAGGGGGGATCAAATGATAGGGTATTACATCTTAATCTGACCATGTCTGCCATAATCAACTTTACAAGACTCCATATCTCATAGCAAGTCTATTCACATTCCTGGATTTTGTTCAGAGGGGATTCACTGAAGACTTTAATCCATGTAGGAACCCTGCTTGCATACTCCTTTTCTTTTCTTTGCTGTACTCATATCAGGGGAAATAATGAATAGGATTCTAAACATTTTAAACAATTCTGAATGAGCCTTTTGTTTCAGAATTGTATATCACAGTATAGTCCATTCTATCAATGAGATCACTATTGGCATTTATGATAAAAATTTTGAGTCAGCTAGCAACATTTTGTGGGAAGTTCTTGGTCAGATTCGTATTTAAAGCATCCGGTAGTCACTAATAGTTTCAGAGTTCGGGGAAGCTATCTGAGAATAATTGTCCAGCCCATATGCTCAATTTGAGTTGAATGGTTACAATACTGTTGCTGGTAGATGTTGAAGGGCAATTCTGAGTCTGAGTTTTAGAAAATGAATGAGGGATGTTTCTTGGAAATCTCCCTGTGAAGCAAACCCTAGATTCACTCTTTAAATATATCAGGTGTTTAAATTATTTCTATTTCTTATCTGACATTAATTCAGTTTGTTTGGCAGGCTATCTCGATGTAACAATAAACAGAGTACTTTGAAAAATTCACAGGAAAATTCCATTATCTTTTAATTCCATGTTTCCTCATCGACAAAAATTTTAAGCTTCTTTGTATATATAAAAGTAAAGACTTAGATTGATTAACTGAAGGGAACCTTTAGTTCTGAATTCAATCACGAAGCATGAGTTCGTTTACATATGTTCTCACTTACGCAGAGGCTAGTAGCATCCTGTTTTTGTTTCAGGGTGCTCACATCTACCGGAATCGGCTTACGTGTTGGTATTGTTACACCGGAGGCTCAGAATGTGAACACTGGGAAAGCTGGTGAGTCACACCACCAGAGCTGGAGGCTGGGGAGAGTTGAGACACACTACTGAGCTTTCTAATCTTGAGCACACTGACTTCCTGTTAGAGATGCGTTCAGAAAAGCACTGCTGCCATGAAACAACATTGGGCTTCTTCTTAGTGCTCATTACTGTCACACTTAGGGTCTCTTCATATTTTTACTGAGATCGATTAGTCCACAAAGTACTTTTCAGAAGTCATTTCAAATCGCTAAGAGATGTAGTGTACACATGCAACTCAGGGGGCCTAAATAGAACTCATGAAGTGTTGCTAAGTCTTCATGTTTCTGCTTTGGCTTTAGGTTTGCTGAGACTAAACAAGCCTATGGAAGATGCTTACGTCTGCCTCAAGGTTACATAATTGGAACACCAGCGACTCTCTAGTCAATTCTGATGCATGGTCACTCATGGTGTGTCAGAATAGAACTGTGCTCCCCAGAGTTTTCAGTGGTTTGTTGGGGGTTTTTTTGGTGGTGGTGGGGTGGCTAGGAGGGGGACTAGATCACCAGGACTTTCTTCCAATGCAACTCTGGTTGACTAAGAGCCTCCATATTTTCAGTGAGCAGCAAGCATTTATAATAACTGTATAGAGTACTATCCAGGCTTCCAGCAGTATAGCACCAACGAAACACACATTATTTCTCTAGTTCCTGCGTGCTTCCTCTCCCCACACCCATGACCCAGTTCAACTTTACAAATCCAGGTACACCAGAGTACACACATTGGTACAAAAGAGAGCTCCCAACACAGGGAATTCAGGACAGATAAAACACTCCGGAACAGTAGTGAGAACAGTGATATCATGAAGGAAGGGGGGGGGGTGGGGGTGGGATAGGAAGGGGGAAAGAAGGGGGAACCCATCAAAATGTTGGATATATAGCCTATCCCCCAGAAGGACAAATAACAAAAATATATAATTGATCAATTATATCTTGGGGGAGGGAGGGGGAAAAAAGGGGAACTGATGCCAAAAGCTCAAGTAGAAAGAAAATGTTTTGGAAATGTTGATGGCAACATGTGTATTTAATGGAATTGAATGATGTATTGCTATAAGATTTGTAAGAGCTCCCCAATAAAAATATTGATTAAAAAATCAAACTTATTGCCATGGCATCGATTCAAACACACAGTGACCCTGTAGAAAGAGGTAGAACTGCCCCTGTGGGTTTCTGAGACTGTGAACCTTTGCAGGAATAGAAAGCTTCATCTTTCTCCCTCAGAGCTACAAATCTTTCTTTCTTAATGAATGTATTTTTACTGGTCTCATATCCTGATTAAAACCCTACTCAGGTTTTTTCCCCCCACAATGTCTCATGATCTCATGTCTAAGGAGCACAGGCTCTCTGTTGGATTCTCTCTCTTTCTTCTTCTTCTTTTTTAAAATAATTTTATTTTTATTGGGGGCTTATATATCGCTTTTCACAATGCATATATACATATATCGTGCCAAGCACCTTCACATGTCTGCTGCCATCATCATTCTCCAAATTTCTGATTTTCCACTTGAGTCGTTGATATCAGCTTCCCTCCATCCTTGCTCCCCCCCCACCCCCACCAAGTCTCAACACTTTATAAATTATTTTTGTTTTGTTAGTTATGAGTCTTTATGGGAATATAAACGCTCATTTTTCTTTCTTGGAGCAGATGATGGTTTCAAACTGATGATCTTGTGACTGGCCCAATACACAAACACTACACCACCAGGGCTTCCTTCACAAGACAGACCTTAAAAAGCTAATTAAGGATGGCTTATTTAAGGTCAAGATGCCAGTGAAAGGCAGAGCTGCAACTGAAATCTGTGTCTCTTGTCAGCAACTTTAGCACTCCTTCCCTGCTTAGCTTAGTGCCTCTGTTTCCACTCACAGGGCTTCAGGGTTTCAGGGCTCTGGGCTCAGACAAACAGTTCAGAACTCAAGCAACCATAAAAAAAATGTCTGGCTGACTGGATCGCCCCAGTGTTATATGTTACTTAGAACATGACTTTAGTAAAACTATTTCACATAATCTATTTGAAATCATAATACAATCCTGAGAATATTCGGAGTTCATAGTAAAGAATGTTATGATTTCCCCCAATATTAAAATTACTGCTAGGAAAGAACTCACAAGAAAGCTGCTAGAGTTAATAGAAGAATTCAGCAATGATGCAGAGTAAAAGATCAACATAAAAAAGTAAGTTGGTTTCTGTAGACCAACATGGAGAAATCTAAAAAGGGAAACAAGAAAATAATAGAAAACCAAGAAAAGAATACAAGGAAAACAAAACACTGAGGAACAACCCTCGCCAGGGATGTAAGGGACTTAATGCATACAATGAAAACTATAAAACTCTTCTAAAATAGACCTAAATAAACTGTAAGATGGTCCTTGCTCATGGATTAGAAGACATACTATTTTAAAAATGCCAATGCTACCCAAAATGATCTAGAGATTCAGTACAACTCAGCCAAAAATTTCAACAGCATTCTTCATGGAAATGGAAAAATCAAACTCCTCTTTCTTTTTTCTTTATCTGAAAAAGAAATCATTTTATTAGGGGCGTGCACAATTCTTATCACAATCCATGCATCCATCCATTGTGTGGCAAGCACATTTGTACATTTCTCGCCATCATCGTTTACAAAACATTTGCTTTCTACTTGAGCCCTTGGCATCAGCTTCTCATTTCCCTCCTCCCTCATGGATCCTTGATAATTTATAAATTATTATTATTTTGTCATATTGTCACTGTCCAATGTCTTCCTTCACCTATTTTTCTGTTGTCCATCCCCAAGGGAGGAAGTTATATGTAGATCTTTATAATCAAGTCCCCCTTTCTACCCCATCTTCCCTCCACCCTCCTGGTATGGCCATTCTCACCACTGATTCTGAAGAAATCATCTGCCTCAGGTTTCCTGTTTTTCTTGTTCCTATCTGTAACACTATACATCATCTGGTCTAGCTGGATTTATAAGGTAGAATTGGGATCATGATAGTGGTGGTGGTGGTGGTGGTAGTGGGGTGGGAGTGAAGGGGGGGAGGTGCATTTAAGAACTAGTGGAAACATGTATGTTTCATCATAGCTACAATGCAGCCTGACTGACTTATCTCCTCCCTGAGACCCTTCTGTGAGGGGATGTCCAGTTACTTACTGGACATGGGCTTCGGGTCACCAATCTGCACTCCCTCTCTTTCACAATGATATGATTTTTTTTTGTTCTTTGATGCCTGATACCTAATGCCTTTGACCCCCATGCTCACACAGGCTGGTGTGCATCTTCCATGTGGACTTTGTTGCTTCTGAGCTAGATGGCTGCTTGCTTACCTTCAAACCTTTAAGACCCCAGATGCTATATCTTTTTATAGACAGGAATCATCAACTTTCTTCTCACACAAGTCAATGCACACATTTGTCTTTAGTGATCCTATCAGGAAGGTGAGAACACACTGATGTGATCCTTCGCTCTTTGATGCCAGATATTCCTTCGACACCTCATGATCACACAGGCTGGTGTGCTTCTTCCATGTGGGCTTTGTTGTTTCTGAGCTAGATGGTCGCTTGTTTACTTTCAAGCCTTTAAAACCTCAGACACTATATCTTTTGATAGCCAGGCACCATCAGCTTTCTTCACCACATTTGCTTATGCACACATTTGTGTTCAGGGATCATGTTGGGAAGTTGAGCATCATGGAATGTCAATTTAATATGACAAAGTGTTTTTGTATTGCAAAAATACTTGCGTGAAGGCCTTCATTTACCTTAATATTAAACATATAAATATACGCACACAGAGCTATTCCCCATCATCATATTTCAATATATTTACATATGTACATGCCTGTATTTAGACCTCTTTAAATGGTTTTTACCTCCCAGTTCTTTCCTCTATTTCCTTTGACTTTTCTCTTGTCCCTTTATCTTGCTCAGTCTTAATTTGGTCTTTCTCTCAGTTACATTGCCCTTGATCAATCGCTACCAGATCTCCCATACCCTCCCTGCCACTTCAGATCACTTGTTCCCTTGTCCATAGGTTGGTCAACACCACTTCCTTACCCCCACCTCTCCCTGTCCCATATCCTCCCTGGGACCATCAGCCCCGTTATTTTCTCCTCCAGACTGTTTGTCCAGTCTATCTCATCTAGATAGACTTGCAGAGATAATAATATGCACCTCCCCAAAAAAGACAGAGGAAAACAAAACAAAGCATCGAAACAATGATGGCAACAAGAAAAAGTGATTAAAAAAAGAGAAAAGACTGTAAATAGTTCAAGGTCTATTTGTTGATCTTTAGGAGTGTTTTCTGGTCAAGTCTGATGGGGTCCCTCTCCTTTGCCCCGAAGTCTATTTTTAGTGCTCCCTCAGGATTTCCTTGCTCTGATCCCTGTCGCTATTCTGCTTCATGCCCTCAGTGTCCTGCTTTGGCATGTGGGATCAGTTCAAGGGCAACCCTGACACTATGCCTCCAGTGTTGTTCCCTGTAGGGCTATGTGTCAGGGAGGGATGTTGTGTTTTTCGTGGGGCCGGCCACATTGTCCTCTGTGTGCATTGGCTGCTCTGAGTGAGGATATCTTCTTCAAGGCTTGGAGAGCCAGGTTGTGCTCTGATCTCTCTTCCTCCCCCTTCATTTGCTCCCATGTGCTCTGACCAGACATGTCCTGCTCCCTGCAATCTCATCTTTCTATGAAAGGAAAAGAAACCCTACTTAGCCAAAAGAAAATTTGAAGAAGAACAAAGTAGGTAACTTTACTCATTACCATTGAGTTAATACCAAACCATAGTTGACTTTATCAGTCAGGGTAGGACTGGTCCCCTGTGAATTTCTGAGAATGTAACTTCATTTTTTAAAAAAATTTGTATTATTTTAATTTACAACACAAAGGTAAAAGGGAACAATTCTCTTTAATCAGTATTTTACAGAGTTGGAGTAAAATACTTTAGATTTCAAGGATATGAGATTACATTTCTCAGAAGTCAGGGATCACTTAAACAGGTTTTAACTTCTTACCAGTTGACTCCTCCCCCCCCTAAACATAATGGTCACCAACTCTAATTAGTTACATTGTTTCAAGGGCAGGTATTGTCATTGTTGCTCTTGACCTTAGACTTGAAGTGATGCCATTTCAATCAATATCCACTAATTCTACTTCAAAAATAAGTTTTGCATTTGGTGGAATTTTGGCATCAGGCTGTCCCTTCTTTCCGTAAGCCCATTCTGGTTCAATCTCTAGTCGAGTCTTTTCTCCCTTACTCATAGTCAAGAGTGCTTCATCCCACCCTCTGATAGCCTTGCCAACTCCAACCTTAAAACTTAAAGGCTTGACATTTTTCTTCTTTTTGGCACTTGTTTGAATATTAGTGTCAAAAACAGTCCCATCCTGCAGTGTTCCTGTATACCAACAATGAACAACATCACCCTTCTTGGGGAAGTTGGTTTTATCTCCCTTTTTTAAAACAGATTTTGTATATTTTGGTGGACCCTCTTCCAGAGTCTCTTCAGACTTGTTTTCTTTGGGCTTGTCATCAGTAACCTTCACATTCTTCACCTGCTCACATACTTTATTTATGCTTTCAGTACCCTTGAAACGCTTAGTTTCAAAAAGATGGTTATAGGCTGTAACTAGATGATCCTTGTTTGCTGTTTTAGCCACATTTTTTATATTTCCTAATAGCTTATGTTCTGCAAGAAACGAGTCGGAACCGTGATCCTGCAGAAACTTGATGATGTCCTTCTTCGGCAGCTGCTCGCTGCGCAGCTGCTCCACGGTCCAGGCCCGCTGTGGAACGCCAGCCGCCATCTTCCGCCGCCGCCTGCGCCCCGCTCCGCTTCGCTCTCCGCTCGCCCACCAGGCGCCCGTAACTCTTCATTGAAGTGGAAAGCCGCCTCCTTTTCCCGTGGAGCCACTTGTGGAGTCCGTCACTGCTGACTTTGCGCTTAACAACCACTATGCAATACTATAATTTGGTATTGCAACCACTATGCAACCACTATGCTGCCAGGACTCCTTGCATATCCCAATTTTACAGCACACAGCTACAATAATCTAAATAGCCTGCTACCGGTTTAATGATAGACAGAATGTTTCTATCATTAAAGCCAGTCCCATTCACAGATAGATACAATGAAATATAAGTGAAATCCCAGAAATATATATATACACACATATATACGTATATACATTTGTATAGATGTATACAATTGATCTTCAACAAGTTCTAAATCTATTCAATGGGAGAAGGAACAGCCTTTTCAATAAATGATACTGGCAAGATTGGATTTTCACATGCAGAACAATGAGGCAGAATCTACACTTAAAGAAACTAATATTTTGAGGATCAAGACCTAAAGGTTAAAGCTAAAACTATAAAGTTCATTGAAGAAAATATAGGAACCAAATCCGGGACCTTGCCTTTGAAAATGAAAGATGATTAAACACAACAATAAATACACATGTAACAGAAAACAAAATAGACAGTTGGGACCTCTTGAAATAAACTTTTGTTTATCGAAAAGGGGGAAAAAAAAAGAAATGGGTAGTGGGGGAACAGAGCATTAACCCACCCTAGGAGAGGGTATTGTTTATATCTCCACAGGGAAAGAGGGCATAGACTTCAACCCAGTGTTCCAAGAGGTGAATGCAACATACTGGCATGAAGTAGAGAACCAGTACAGAGGTTTGAGGACCAGTCCCAATCCCAACCATGTGGACAGTTGCTTCCCCCCTAGAAGAATTCACTTCAGAGAACAGCACTGAAGCTACAGCTCAGGGAGAGGGCTGTGTCTGATCAGAGCACACGGGAGCAAGTGAACGGGAAGGAAGATAGAATGGAGCACCTCCTGGCCTACCAAGTCTTGAGGACGATATCCCTGCTCAGAGCACTCAATGCACAGAGAGGACCAAATGGCAAGCCCCACTATGAGAAACGACGTCCTTCCCTGAACCATAGTCCTACAGGAGACAACACTGGAGACACAGTGTGGGACATGTGCCTGATCTGACTCCACTAAGGGCATGCAACAGAACAGCAAGAGGAGGAGAGCAAGGAAGTCCTGAGGGAGTAACAAAAATAGACTTTGGGATCAGGGCATGGAACCTCATCAAACTTAACTGGAAAACACTCATAAAGAGCAGCAAACAGTCCTTGAGCTATTTAGAGGTTCTTCTCTCTTTTTTTCCATTGGTTTTTGTTGTTGCTGTTGTTTTGTTTTTCTCTGTTTTGTTTTTGTGAATGTTATTGTTCCCAAAGGTCTATCTAGATAAGATCGCCTGGATGGACGATCTGGAGAAGAAAACAATAGGACATGGGAGAGGGGGTGGGGTGAAAGAAAGGAAGTGGTGTTAGCAAACCCAGGGACAAAGGAACAACAAGTGATCCAAAATCTGTGATGAAGAGGGTATGGGAGCCCTGGAAGGACTTGATCAAGGGTAATGTAACCAAGAGAAACCATTGAAACCCAAGTGAAGGCTGAGCATGATAGTGGGACAAGAGGTAGGAAAAAAGGACATAGAGGAAAGAACTAGGAGGCAAAGGGCATTTATAGAAGTCCAAATACAGGTATGTAAATATATTTAAATATGATGATGGGGAAATAGATCTATGTCCCTATATTTATAGGTTTAGTATTAAAGTAGAAGATGGACATTGGGCCTCCACTCAAGTACCCCCTCAATGAAGAACACTTTGTTCTATTAAACTGACATTCCATGATGCTCACCTTCCCAACATCATCCCTGAAGACAAATGTATGCATAAGCAAATGTAGTGAAGAAAGCGGATGTGCCTGGCTATCAAAAGATGTAGTGTATGGGGTCTTAAAGGCTTGAAGGTAAACAAGTGGCCATCTAGCTTAGAAGCAACAAAGCCCACACTGAAGAAACACACCAACCTGTGTGATCATGAAGTGTTGAAGGGATCAGATATCAGGCATCAAAGAATAAAAAATCATATCATGTGAATGAGGGGGAGTGCAGATTTGGGACCCACCCCCCATGTGTAGACAACTGGACATCCCCTTACAGAAGGAGACAAGTCAGTCAGGGAATAGTGTAACAAGGATGAAACATAAAGCTTTCCTCTAGTTCCTAAATACTTCTAACACCACCCCCTATCATGATTCCAATTCTACCTTACAAGTCCAGCTAGATCAAAGGATGTACACTAGTACAGAGAGGAACTGGAAACACAGGGAATCCAAGACAGATGATCCCTTCAGGACCAATGGTGAGAATGGTGATAGGAGGGTTGAGGGAAGGTGGGGTAGATCGGGGGAACTGATCATAAGTATCTACATATAAGATTATCCCTTGGGGATGTACAACAGAAAAGTGGGTGAAGGGAGACCTTGGACAGTGTAAGATATGAAAAACTAACAATAATTCATAAATTATCAAAGGTTCATGAGGGAGGGGGTGTGGGGAGAAAAGGGAAAATTTGAGGAGTGAGTACCACGGGCTCAAGTGGAAAGCAAATATTTTGAGAATGATGTTGGCAACAAATGTACAAATGTGCTTGATACAATGGAGGGATGTATGGATTGTGATATGAGTTGTATGAGCCCCACCCTCCAAAAGATGTAAATACGGACACAGTGTATGTATGTATATATTGTGATTAGAACTGTATGTGTACCCAATAAGATGATTTAAAAATTTTTTTTAAAGGATAACTCCTAGACTGGAAAAATATCTTTGAGAAAAATAGCCAATGTAGGTCTAGTATCCAAAATATACATAAAAATTATACAACTTAAAAAAATATAATAAAAATAAAAATATAATAAAAAACATGAATTGGGTAAAGGGCATTAATGCATACTTAACTAAAGAAGATGTTCAAGTGGTCAAAAAGTACACAAAAAGATGCTCTTGACATTAGCCGTTAAAAAAATAACCAAAAATAACCAAAGTTCTATGTGTGTGACTGTAAAACCGATGATCTGCTCTGCAATCTTACACCCCATTTTTTAAAAAAAGTTTTTTTAAGTTTAAAAAACAAAATTTAACCTCATTGTTATAAGTTCTGATTCATAGCTATTAGAAAAATGTGCATCAGAAAAATGCACATCAAAACTCCAAGGAGGGGGCTGAGCCCCGGTGACGTAGTGGTTGTGCGCGGGACTGCGGCCCACTGGGTGGGAGGTTCAATTCCAGCTCACAGGAGCAAAGGCTGGGCCTCCTACTCCCACCACCAGGGGCAGTGATGCCTTAAAATTAAAAAAAATTAAAAAAAAAACTCCAAGGAGACACCACCCATCTCCTACGAGAAAGGAATGATAAAACAGCAACAACAACAACAAAAATCCTCAGGAAATAACAAATGTTGGGATGTGGGAAATTAGACCTTCTGTGGAAATGTAAAGTGGTACAGTCATTGGGAAAAGTCATTTGGCAATTAAAAAAAAATTAGGATCTGTAACTACCATGTTATTGTTAGATGCATCAAATAGTGCCAACTTCATTCTCAGAATTGTTATGTTTGGGCCCCATGTTGCAGCCATTATGTCCCTCTATCTTGTCCAGGGACACTTTCTTTTTCACTGTCCTTCCACTTTTCCAAGAATAATGTCTTTTCCCAGGGACTGGTCTCTCCTGTTAATGTGTTCCACAGACGTGAAATGATGTGTCACTATCCTCACTCCCAAGAGGCATTCTGGTTGTACTTCTTGAAAAAAGATTTATTCGTGTTTCTGGAAATCCATGGTACTTCTAGTATTCTTCACCAGCACCATAATTGATACATAAATTTCTTCAGTCTTCCTTACTCATTGCCTAACTTCTACCTGCATGTGTTGTTGTTCTTAGATTCCAAAGTCTGGCCACCTTTGCATCTAAGGAGCAGTCTGGCTCTACTTCTTCTGAGACAGATTTGTTTATTATCTTGACAGTTCGTGGTGTTTTCGATATTCTTCATGAGCATCATGAATCAAATGCATTTATTCTTCTTCTGTCTTCCATATTCAATGTCCAGTCATCACAAGCATGTGAGGCAGTTGAACATACCATGGATTGGGTCAGACATAACTTAGTCCTCAAAGTAATATCCTTGCTATTCGATACCTTGAAGAGGCATTGTGCAACGGATTTACCTATACAATGCACTGTGAATTTTTGATGGCTGCTTCTATGGTATTGACTGTGGATCCAAGTACGAATGAAATCCTTGTCCATGTAACTCTTTTCTCTGTATGTCATGATGCTACCTCCTGGTTCAGTCATGAGGATTCTGTTCTCCTTGACATTGAATTGTAGTTGTCACTGAAGGCTATGATCCTTGATATTCATCAGCATGTATTTCAAGTCCTTCGCACTTTGCGCAAGCAACTTGTGTTATTTGCATATCATAACGTGTGACTAGGCCTTCCTCTCATCCTAATGCTGAATTCTTCTCCATATAATCTGGTTTCTCTGCATATAGATTCACTAAGTACGGTGAGAGGATACAATCCTGAGATACAACTTTCCTGATTTTAAGCTACTCATTATACCCTTGATTTGTTGGAATGGCCACCTCTTGATCCATATACAAGTTCTCAAGCACAATGAAGTGTTCTGGAATTCCCATTCTTCTCAAGCCTTTCCATAGTTTATGATTCATACAGCTGAATACTGTAACATAGTAAATAAAAAAAAAGTAAACAGCGTTCTGGTATTCTTTGGTTTCAGTCAAGATCCATTTGATATCATCTTGTTGCAACATCTTAATTGGTATTCTGTCAATACCAGGAGCCTTCTTTTTCACTAATATCATCAGCATAGTTTAGACTGTTTTCTTCAGTAGCTTCAGTCCTGATCAACAGTTTAGTAAGCAGTGCCTAAGGTCTTAAAGGCTTGAGTGGTCACCCAAGACACCCAAGATCAGAAGAAGAAAAAGTATATGGAGGTATCTAAGAAGGAAATGGATGGTGGGTCTGATTAATACCATGAAGTATTTGTCATGAGACCAGAAGGAATAATGTCCAGCTACCACTACTGACCATTTTGATCAAGAAAGGACTCAATGTTTAGATCCTGATCAGAAGGAAAAATAACTGGGAAAATACTCAAATTCTTATGGAAATCAGAAATCACCTTTAAACTGTGAACCTCGACTATTCCATGAGGTTATTTTTGTTGTTGTTTTGTTTTTTAATCATTTTCTTGGGGGTTCATACAACTTTTATTACAATCCATACATATACATACATTATATGCCAAGCACATTTGTTGTCATCATCATTCTTAAAACATTTGCTTTCCACTTAAACCCTTGGTATTAGTTAATTTTTCCCCTTCCCTCCCCACTCCCCTCTCCCTCATGAACCCTTATTAATTTGTTATTATTATTTTGTCATTTACACTGTTCAATGTCTCCCTTCACCCACTTCCCTGTTGTCTGTATTCCAGAGAGGAAGTTATATGTAGATCCTTGCAATCGATTTCTCCTTCTACTCCACCTTCCTCCCACCTTCCAGGTACTGCCACTCTCACTGCTCATTCTAAAGGGACCATGTGTTCTGGATTTCCTCTGTTTTTGGTTCCTATCTGTAGTCATGTACATCCTTTAAACTAGGCAGATTTGTAAGGTAGAACAGGGATCATGATAGTGGGTGGCGGGGGTGGAGTAGGAAACATGTAAGAACAAAAAGAAAGTTGCGGGGCTGAGCCCCGGTGGTGTAGTGGTTGTGGGCGGGACTGCAGCCCACTGGGATGCAGGTTCAATTCCAGCTCTACAGAGCAAAGGCTGGGCCTCCTACTCCCACCTCCAGAGGGCAGTGATGTCTAAAAAAAACAAAAAAAGAAAAAGAAAAGAAAGTTGCAAGTTTCATCGTTGTTACCCTATACATTGACTGGTCCCTTTCCTTCCTGTGACCCTTCTGTACGGGGATGTCCCATTACCTACAAATGAGCTTTGAGTCCCTAATCTCTACTCCCTTCATTTATAATGATATTTTTTTAGTTCTTTGATGCCTGATACCTGATCCTTTCAACACCTTATAGTCACATAGGCTGATGTACTTCTTCCATGTGGGCTTTATTGTTTCTGAGCTAAATGACAGCTTGTTTACCTTCAAGCCTTTAAGATCCCAGACACTATATTATTTAATAGCTAGGCACCATCAGCTTTCTTCACCATATTTGCTTATGCACACATTTGTCTTCAGCAATCATATCAGGAAGGTAGGCACAAGATGATATGACTTTTTGTTCTTTGATTCCTGATACCTGATTCCTTTGACACCTAATGGTCACACAGACTGGTGTGCTTCTTCCATGTAGGCTTTGTTTCTATGCTAGAGGGCCACTTGTCTAATGTCAAGTCTTTAAGACCCCAGATGCTTTATCTTTTGATAGTTGGGGACCATCAATTTTCTTCACCACTTTTGCTTATGCACACATTTGTCTTCAGTGATCATATTGGGAAGGTGAGCATCATGCAATGCCAGTTTAATAGAGCAAAGTGTTCTTAATAGAACAAAGTGTTGAGGGAGAACTTGAGTGGAGGCCCATTGTCTATCTGCTGCCTTAATACTAACCATAAAAGTATATGCACTTAGCTCTATTTCCCATCATAATATATAAAAATATTTACCTATGTACATTCCCGTATTTAGACCTCAATAAAAGTCCTTTGCCTATTTCTTTCCTCTATTTCCTTTGACTTTCCTCTTGTCGAACTATCATGCTCAGGCTTCATTCGGGTTTCCTTACCCTAATTTCTCTTGTTAATACCCTTGATCAATTCCTGATCAATTCAACCACTCACACTCATCTTGTTACTGATTTTGGATCACATCTTGTTCATCTGTCTCTGGGTTGACCAATACCACCACCTCCTTCCCCCCCCCACCCCCTTCCCTCTCCCGTGTCCTCTGGGAACCATCAGTCCCATTGTTTTCTCGCCCAGACTGCTCATCCAGCCTCTCTTACCTAGATGCCGAGTTAATAATATGCACACACACAAAAAAACAAGACAAAGCAACACTAGAAAACAAAATGATGACAACGGCAAAAAAAAAAAATCTTATTTCCAGAAAAAAAATAAGGAAAAAGGTAATAAAGTAATAGTAAAAAGAAAAACCTGCAAATAGTTCAAGGTCTGTTTGTTGACCTCTAGGAATGTCCTCTGGTTGAGTGTGATGGTTGCCACACCTTGGCCCCAAAATCTGTACTTGGCACTCTCTCAGGATTTTCATGCTCTGCACCTCCTTCACCGCCCACCCCCGCCCCGCTGTCCCCTGATGTTCTGCTGCACACCCTAAGTGCTGTACCTCCGTGTGATGGGTTCAGTCCCGACCTTGTGTCTTGTGTTGTCCCCTGTAAGACCTTGGGTCAGCGAGGGACATCAAGTTTCACAGTGGGACCGACCATATGGTCCTCTCTGTGCAATGGCTGTTCTGTGTGGGGAGATAGTCCTGGAGGCTCAGTGGGCCAGCATGCACTCGACTCTCTCTTCCTCCCCCTTCATCTGCTCCCATGTGCTCTGGTCAGACATGTCCCTCTCCCCAAGCTGCAGCTTCAGTGCTGTCCTCTAAAGTAAATTCTTCTGGAAAGAGGGGTGGCTGGCCCCATAGTCGGGATTGGGGCTGGGCCCTCAGACCCCTCCTCTGGCTCCCAAAAGTTATTTTTAAACAGTTTAGCTCAAGAAATGATGCTTTCCTTGAGCCTTGTGTGTATAGGGAATTATCTGCATGGGATAAATTTTACTGTAACTGTAAAGTGAAAATGAGAACTGTAATAGGCAGAGTCTAAATGACTGTGACGTGACATGGGCAGAGATAGTGAGAGTAGTCACAGAGTGTGAAATATTTTAACCACTGTCACTGAACTGTGCTTGTAAACATATTGAATGATTGTATATTGTATTGTATATACTTTCACATACAAAACTCGAAAGTCGATTTTTTTCCTTGTAAGAACTATGAAGAATGTATAAAATACCAAATTTCCACAATGTCTCTTTTGTGTCAGTTTTCCTAAGATCTGTATTTTCTGAGATTAGTAATAAGAATTGAAACAAACTTTTTATATGCTACATGCTTAGATGTAGATTGACTTGAAATAAAATGAATTCCCTAAAGGCTCAAAGGAGTCCTCGTAGCACACTTGGGTTGCTCACTGAACAACAGTGTCTAGAATCCATCGGTTGCTTTGTGGTAGAAAGTTTTCTTCTGTAAAGATTTACCAAGTCCCACACCCCACGGAGGACCAAGCAGGAATGGCCTTGATGGCCGTGGGTTAAAGAGAAAGTCCTTCTCCAATTTGTCTGCAAACTAACATGGGAAGAACCCCTTAATCCAAACAATGGGAATTGACAAATTTAGTTTAGGTGTTTTGGATTAAGGTCTTTGCCTAATTCTGTATCTTTCATGTGAAATATTCAAATATGGTAAAAGATAACCATTAATGTTACAGGATGCCTGACCACAAGTCTTTACTTACAGATTATTTTGTACAAATATGAAAATTACCCTGTACTCAAAGACTAACAAAAGAGATGCTGCTGTTTTTTTTTGGGGGGGGGGGGGGGGTGGCATCACTGCTCTCTGATGGTAGGAGTAGGAAGCCCAGCCTTTGCTCCTGTGGAGCTGGAATTGAACCTCCATCCCAGTGGGCCGCAGTCCCATGTCAATTTCATGATTGGGACTCCAGGAGTTGAGTCTACTTTGTCAATCTGGAGATAGCCAATGAGTAACCAATGAGGCCTCTGTGTGGGCATGGCTTTCTCTGAGAATTCTGGGAAAACTCACAGTATTTCCCAATTGGAGAAGAGAAATTTAACTCAGTCTTTTGGAATCGGTCTACTGGCAAGATGAGATGACAGCAAGATGACTGATCCTAATTCCTGGAGAATGGAGGAGCCAGAGGAGCAGCCACATGAGCTTGCCCTGATGGAGCCAAACCTCTGGGGCCAGAGAAGTCACGTGGAGACTCCTGCCAGGGCTGAGATGCTTGAGAGGCCACAAGGAGATCCCTGCAAGTGCTGAGATGCTTCTACTGCCACCGAACACACAAGACTCGGCACCCACTCGCCTGTGATTGTCCTGGTGTCAATCGTACATGATCTGTTAAGTCGGAAGGAGACTTTATAGATTGATATCAGACATACGGGCTAATAGCAGCTTATGACCTTAGACTAGACTGGGTTGGAATGTTTTCTCAATGTTCCATTGCTCTTGTATATAAACCTTTCCCTTATATCCATACGCATGTTTATAAATTTGTTTCTCTAGTCTACCTGGCTAATACAGATATTCAGGATGAGACAGAGCTGACATTCAGAAATACATAGACCCGGTCCATAGGCTATGGTCGTGTGAGTACCACCCTGCATCTGTAACTGACTTGCAAGACTCCCCTCTTATCCTACATGTTCGCTTCTCCAGCCAAGTCAAAACAAAATGTGCTTCGTGCACTTTGTGAGCCACCATTAACAAATAGCTGGATAACTTCATGAAACATTAGGGCTAATGTCAATCACCTTTGTCCAGGGGTCTTCGAACTATGACCCGCAGGCCACATGTGGCCTGCTGAGGACATTTATCCAGGCTACTGGGTATTTTTGCTGCCACTTAGCAGCTGCTCATCCCGGGCCCACAGTGAATTTGTTGTTGTTGTTTCTTTAACTATAGTCTGGCTCTCTGATGGCCTGAGAGACAGTGAACTAGCCTTGTTTAAAGTTTGAGGGCCCCTGCGAAAGGACTGGAAGACTGGACAGTGGAGGATGGCCAGGGATGTAGCCTTTTTTTTTTTTTAGCAAATTCCACTGAAAACACACGTCTCTAATCTATTGGAATTTCCCAGCCCTTATCTCCAGAACTTCTTCAGAACTCTCATACAATCTCTGACAATTCCTGACACTTGACATGGTTTCTGTCTTTGCACTCTGAAACACTCATCTCAGTACTCATTTGTCTCCAAAGAGCTGATTACTCGTAAATTAAACGAGTCACAATAACTCCAGACAAATGTGGAAGGTGACCAAAGATGGAAGGTGGCAGTAACTTAGTGACTGATCACAATTTTCCTTAAGCATCAGTGGTACACGAAGCTTTCTGGTAGTGGGCTTCCCTAAGCTTTCAGGGAATAAAAATGGTTCATTAGGGATGGACTCCTCGCTGCGAGGGACCACGCTGATTCTTTTAAGTAGCTGCAGTCATTACTACAAAAGTATTTACTGAACGCTGGGCTGGACAGCCCTTGTGCAATCTGATCTGGCACGGGCACAGAAACTGCACTCCAGATTACATATTAAGGCCCTAATTACCCAAATGAAACTCCAGGGGCACCTTAGGTAGATACAGCCCAGTGAATTAAGGAAGGAAATAATTAGTCACAATTGCAGAAACGTGTGCAACACAAAGTGAAAGAATGTGCGCAGTAGACACTCCGCGGCCCATTTCCTGCCGAGCACAGGCGCCTTCGTGACAGTGGAAGAGCTGCAAAGACAAACAGAAGGTCTAAAAACATTATTTCTCAAAACAAGCAAGAAAGGGGGCAGACCTCAATGGTAAGTTACAAAATGGACTTTATTTTTTTTTCTCTTCCTAGGTACTACGGAGTCAAATAACATTAGGAATTTAAATTGTGGATTTACATTAAGACAGTCAACTTTCAAGCATTTTCCCGACAGTCTTAGAGGTTTTGCCAGCATTCGACGTGATCTGGGCACAGCTAGAGGGACTCAGAGTCGGATTGATGTGGTAAAGCACACATGAAACTATTTACTACAGACCAGTCACTCAGCACAAATAACCCCGTGCTGACTTTTTCAGGTTGCCTGCCCCTGTGGTCGGACAGTGAGAGAAACACAGGTGGTGAAGGAACACAGCACAAAACACATGGGCTTCCCACCCTAATCAAAATACTCAATGAGGGGAACAGGGGGTAGAAGGGGAGACTCAGAGGCAGCAGAGGTGTACCCCCTTACACACCCAGCTGAGAAGTTATCTAACACACAAATCAAGCTGTCCAAAGTTTGATACCCTCTTTGAGGTCCTGTGATAAAATAATACAGTTCCTTGGGTGGAGGAAGAGGGATCGACAGCCCTTTCTCCAGAGCCTTCCCCTTGATTAGGGGGAAGAGCAGCTGGCTCTACTTTGGAAGCTGCCAGGAAATTGGCTCACAAGCACGTCACTGAGCCCTACGCTTGGAAAATCAATAGGCAGGTCTGGCTAGGTCTGTCCAAATAGTCTCAGAATGTTTCCGAATAGACAGGGAAAAACGAGAGCATTGGCAACCCCCTAGCCAATAACTGTGCTATTTTACAAATGTATTCTACAAGGTTGGCATGGATCTCTACCCTGAGTGACTGAGACCCCACCACAAATGTGAACGCTCCGAATAGTTATCACCTGATGGCTAAGTCTGAAGTTAGTCCCTAAAGACAAAGCTTCTGTTGCTCATTACTGAGCACTGCTGACATCTGTCATACGGCTGGATCGTGAATGGTCACCGTTTATGTCTTACTTCTATTTATCAAGTACTTGGCATGAAATTAGAGAGTAATATAAACTACAGAAAGAGCAGACTTTCCCTATGATTCCCTGCAACCCCCAAACAAATCAAAAACAAGACCAAACCCAAACTCACCGCGATCAGTTGGCGACCCCATGGGACAGGGTAGAACGGCCCTCTGTGCGTTTCTGACACTGAAGCTCTTTAGGAGCTAAAAAGCCCTATCTTTCCCGCCACAGAGCAGATGGTGCACTATGCCACCAGGACTCCTTTTCTTATGGTAAAATTAGGAAAACAACCAATAGTAAAACTGCTCTTAAGGGGCAACAATAACAAGGGATAAATAAAAATGTTGTTTCCTGTGCCATAGAATCAGCAATAAGATAGCAATAATAAGATAGACAGTACGCTTCCCTTAAGCAAAGTAACCCAGGGAAGGTACCAGGTCATTGAAGCTCCCCTCCTCAGAGATTGCTGCAGAACCAGGCGAGGCGGCGTGTGGAAAGGAAGACAATCCTCACAGCAGCCCGATTCTGCAAGCCTTTTGCCACAGACAGGGCCTGCTGCATAGGACACCATGGCCACCCTAAGTGTCCTGACAGACAAAAGGTTAGGTAAACAATAGGAAAAAAATGATCACTTTAAATACCAGGCTTGACCATATCAAGAACCTCTCTGTAATTGGTGCTGGGTTAAAAAACTCAAGAAAACCCAACTTCCAACACTTAAGAAACTGTACTAATTTTCTGAGGTGTGAACTTCGGAGGTGGGTTTCCTTGGCAGGTGTGAACTTCTATACTGTTTCAACCAGACCAGCTTAGGCAAGTGCTTGTTCTACTTGTAATCATGAAAACTGACCAGGATGCGCACCCACACAGGCTGCAAACAGCCAGAGCGCCTATGAGTAAATGCAGTGCTTTTGTATTTACATAAGCCATCTATCATCAGTCCTTTAAAGGTTGGAGAAACAGAGCGAGCTGTTCCTTTTCAGCAAGAGCACTTGTAAAACACAGAAAGTGATGAGTTAAATATTCTTAGACACTGATCAGTTAGAGGAGGTTAGAAAAGTCAGCAGTTCATGGACCTGAGTTTCTCGTTTAAAGGCTAAATAGTCATTGAATGCTCTTTTACTTATGAGTGTGAACAGTCATAAGTACAAAATTAAAAAGGGTCAGAGCCAGGAAATTTAGACTCAGAATTCTGTTTGAAACTTTAGAACTTTTATAAAATCGAATAGAAACACTTAAGAATTTTTTTTTCACTGAACACAGGAAGACATAAAATGATAACTGAGTTACTGGGTGTTATTTTAAAACTTAGATTGGGGAGGGAGGATCAGTCTGTGAAATTTTTAAGAAACAAGACAGATTCTTTAGAACGTTTGAGCAAATTGCGACAAGTGGTAAAAGCTAGCTACCAAGTACTCAGTTTCTCTTCTGAATCCACAGATTCTCCATTAATAGCTGTTAAGGACTTCAGCATAAATATAATGCGAAACCTGAATAGATCCCTTTTGAAGGGTTATATAGAAAACAATTATAAATTTTATCTAGATAAAGAATGCACCCAGTGTATAAGCTGTTATCTCAGTTTACCTTCCAAGAGGGAATTTTTGCAAAGGTTGGCCATGGACAATCTGCTAAGATTTTTACTTTAGTTTGCTCAAAACAGACAGTTATAACCGCTAAACATACAAGTCACTGTTCATAAACAGGATCCACATTTTTTATAAATAGCATTTTGAACCTCCAAAAATGTTCCCCTACTTTCATCTATGACATACCAAACATTTCCTCGATCAGACAAGAGATCTGAAGGTCAATGTGAAGTTGATACAAAACCCCTATGATCAGTAGTATTGGCCTTGGACTGTGGACACATAGTGTACTTCATTTTCCTGTTAAATACAGCCTAATGGTCAGTGAAAATTTTGCCTCAGACCCACATTATGGTGGATTTTAAATATTAAGATGAATTAAAGCTATGCTGACCACCAGGCAGTAATTATTGTTAAGTGGCAACCACTTAGCAAGATATTCACATTAAAAAATAATAACAATAACAACCGTTTGGGATGAGATACTTATTTTAAGCCAAAGAGAGCAAAAAGAGTTCCAAAGCTTGCATCACTAGCATCTCCCAGCATGGCCAGGCTTCAGAGAAATCAATTAGTATACAAGAAAGTTATTTTGAGCAACAGGCAGAATTTGAATAGTTATCACCACCTCCCTGCCCAGGGGCCTGGGAAAGGACCTCAGTGGAGTGCACCAGCTAGTTAACAAAGCTTTCGTAGTTAATTTATTTCCCCAATGAATGCACCCACATATCAAGATATTGAAGATGATTAAATTACCCCCAAAACAGGCTTCTAATTCTATGTTTTGGAAATGTAATTATTGACTAGAATATTAAAATGAATCTAATTTCTCTAAGGTTCTTCACCAGTGCTACACCAGTATTGAGATTAAAGGGAGGAGGGAAGCCTCTGTGTATGGTTTTTAACTGATATTTGTAAAATAGTTAAAATTATAGGTGACCAGGCATGCCCACGTTGAAGGCTGTTCTCTTCATGCAGGAATAAATTCCTTGTTTCAGGTGAAGTGTAACCATCGGGTGGATGGAATCACCTTTTTTAGGTGGAGGGACAATTTGAGAAACAATATTCTGTGACAATGCACTTTTGTGAATTTACACACTAAAGATTGTGTGTGTGTGTGTGTGTGTGTGTGTGTGTGTATGTCATGAAGGATGTGGCCAATGGAGAAGGCAGCTGGGTATTAAAATAATTAGCACAGATTCCTTGGTATAGAACACACAATGAAAACCAAAAGAAGACCCTGAACAGGTGTAAACAAGTCAGCAATGATCTTGGCAAAAAATCTTCATGTATTATAAAAATACCACAAAGCATGCAACTCAAAACTTCCTCCTTTTCAGAACAATGAATTAAAGCAACAACAAAACAAAGTACTAGATGGAACCATCTATTTCTGCCAGCAAAACACCAGTAGATAATAATAGGTTCCAGAACAAGCAAAACTTTAAAATATCAATACTGAAAAAAATACAAGTAAATTTTTATTAAAAATATACATACTCCTCACTCAATATTGTGTACATTTTGTTTTGTGTTAAAAAAAAAAAAGTAACGGCATTAAGACTACCTAATCATGGATACTGTATTTGGTAGTAGCGTGTTTCAGTCAAACTTTAAACCAAAATACGTTATTCTGTTTTCATTTGCTCCCGGACATCAGAAGGCAGAGTTTCAAACAGGGCATCTTCTACGACTAAGCCAGCCCGCTTCAGAGCCCGACAGTCACCCAGTTCAGGAGGGAGGATCTCAAAGTGATTGCCTTTAACATCTAAGTAGGAGAGAAATAGTAAATTTCCAATTTTCGGTGAAAGCACTGATAGGCTGTTTTTCCCAATCTTTAGCGTTTTCAGTTTCTTGCAAAAGTAGAGTTCATCTGGGAGGCTCTCCACTTTGTTACAAGTGACGGAGAAATACTGTAAACTTTGTAGGACTCCAATTTCAGGTGGAATAAACCGAATGTCGTTATAGGCTAAGTCCAAGTAGCGGATTTTGTTGCATAAGAAGAGGTGGGAAGGCAGCACCTCGATTTTATTGTGGCAGAAAGACAGACGCTCCAGGCTGGTGAGTTTCTTTATGTGCTCTGGGATATAGGTGATGCTGTTATGCCACAGTTTGAGCACCGTCAATTTCCTCAAGTGCTGAAAGCTGACAATTTCCTCGATGGACTTCAGGTTGTTTTCCTTCAGGTCCAGTTCCTGGAGGCTGAGCAGGCTGAACACCGCGTGGGGGATCCGCTCCAGGTCGCAGTGGACCAGCTCGAGCTCCGTGAGGTTGACCATCTTCTTCAAGTTGTTGAGCATGACCAGCTTGGTGCCATCGTTATGGATGCACATTTTCTGGAGGTGGCTGGACACATCCACCACGGCCTGAGGGATTTTGGACACATTGCTTTTGATGGAGAGGATTTTAAGGCTTTTGAGATCCCGCAGAGACTCAAGGGTGACATTTCTGGAAATATCGTGACTGAGCGATCCCATGAGGGAGAGCTCTTCCAGATTTCGGAGTCCGTACATCCAGGGGGGCAACTCCCTCATGTCATCAAACTTGACGCTCAAGACCTTCAGGTTCTCCTTCAGGAAGGACAGGGCCGCGCTGTGGATTTTGACAGAGCACTGGTGCAGGGAGAGCTCTTGCAGATTGTCGAGTTGCGCGATCGTGGCTGGGATCATTACATTCTTAATGATCTCAAGTTTTAGGGATTGTAACTCTGTGATTTCAAAAACGGTGTCTGGAAGGCCAGAGAGCATGATAAGAGGCAGTTCCAGTCGGTTATGGGCATTTGTCTGCAGCTTCTGCCTCAGCTTGTCAGCAGTCCACTCGTTATTTAAGTTCAACTGCTTTAATTTGTTTTCACTGACTTCGGAGAGGAACACTGCAAATCTCTTGGAATAGAGAGGGTCATACTGGTCTATCATGTGAAGCATAAAAGCAAAGTCATTTTTCACATCTGGAATATCATCGATTCCAGTCTCCTGTCGGACGTACTCAAAAGAATATTCCCGAAGAGAACGGTAGAAGAGCCAGTATAAGGTATAAAGGCACGTCAGTCCATAGATACTTACAAAGCACAAGTAGCAAAAGGAGAGTTTGGAGAACAAGTGTGCCATGGTATGATTGCAAGAGAAGTTTTTGTATCCGGTCATGTCTTGAATATCCACATTACAGTCCACTGTGAACTGGACTTTGGAAACCAGGGCACTGTTATATGCGATGATGATCAAGAACTTGATCACTTTAAGGACCGTCTGACGGACATACATGGCATACAGGATGTCACCTTCTTCCACGTGCAGCCGGAACTTCTTCACCTTCTCAAATAAGGCCTTTGCTTGCTCACCTTCTTTTTTGTCCAGAGCCCCTGCGGTGGATTTGTCAACCACAAATTTCTCCGGGATGGACTTTAAAGACTGGGAGTTGACCAAGCTGCCCTCTGGACCCGACTGGATGGTGTTGGATCTGCTCATGTTATTCTTCCTGTTGTCTTTTTCTTCGGAGTCTTCCCCAGAGACTTCTGATAAAGCCCGCGTGGTCCAGGGAGAGTCAAAACACTTCCCCAGGATGGAGATGAAATGTTCTATTTTGGAGCTGGACCCAGGAAATTTGAACCAGAAGTTGCTGCAGAGCATGAAGACCAGCGTATGGATGAGGACGAGATAAGGGAAGTATTTGGCATACCAATGCAGGGCCCGCTCATAACACATCTGGTTTATGAAACTGTACTGCTGAAGGTCCAAGTCGGTCTTCAGCCCTTTCATTTCCACGGTGGCAGGGCTTGTGGCCGATGGTTTGGGTGGAGGCAGTGGGGTGGGACTGGCAACTGCCTGAGAGACATTCGAAACAGAAGAGTGGTTCTGTGAAGGCTGCACTCTTTTCGGAAGGCAGATGATCTTGTCCTGCATGACCTGAAATACAGAAATATTTCAAATTATATTACTCAAAGGACTAATATAATGTCATTAGGGCTAAGAAAGCAGCAATAACATCCAATAAATGTCCATTTCTTTTGCCTGGAGAATATACAACTTTCAATTCCAGCACTAAGATTTTATTCCAAGCCCGTTCATTATACTGGAAAAAATGAGATATCTAACCTTGTTTATGACACAAAATAAAGTGGGTTTGTATTAGGATATAGAATATGCCATAACAAAACAGGGAACAATCTTATAATTAAAACTATCTCTCTAGAGCCTGGTAAAAATGGTCATTGGTCTAGGATATATGTCCTCTTAGACCAATTTTTCAATTGGCCTCTAAGACCTTTGTCATTAGTTTATGTATGAGGTATAAAAGGATCAGAAGGAGGGAAAATAGAAGAAATTCTCATTTTATAATCCTTTTTGGGGGCTTACCTGTATCCTGTGAATGGCTTTAAAGCCACTTCTTCAAAGAAAGGGAATACAGAAGTGTTCAATAATATAATAATTAAGTCTAAATTTGCTATCTTTTCACAAAATATCTTCCATGGAGAAACCTTATACTTCTACCTTATGCTTTTCAATTTCTTGAAACAAACTATTAAGCACTAAGGATGTCCAATAATCTGGTAAGACTGACTTGGGAAAGAGAGAATACATCCTTTTTGAAGAAGAGATAGGATGGGTAGAATATATGATGAGCCAGCCTGGAAGAATCATCCACAGAAAGAAATCTATGAAAGAAAAACTATTTCACCAATATTCAAATAATTCCGAGCAGGAATACTAACCCAAGGGTTGACAGCAATGATGCATGGCACGAATAACATAGAAGATAGATTGCATTGCCGCTTAAAATGTCCAATGGCTAGAAATTCACAGGGCTTACTGATTCGTCACGGCAAAAAAAGGAAAAAAAGCACATCTATTTAAAAATAGAAACAGAGTTCAGTAGGACGTGGACTGCTGTGATGTGGGAAGGTGACCACAAGCTGGTGACAAGGAAGACAGACCATCAGACAGAGGGATGGTTGACAATGTAGTGGGACATTCCACACATGGCAAAGCCTCTCATCCGTAAGTGACCACCAGCAAATATTTGTAGAGTGAAGAAATTCATCCAGAGCTGAAAGGAATCCTTCTCGTTCCAGCAAACATCTAGATCCAGGGGACACACACCTTGGGATGGAGATGAGGCTGGTGATGAGAGCAATGGCAGTAGCAAATTTTATTGAGCTAATGTCTGGCTGAGCCCATAATGGTTACATTAATCCTTTGAAGAGGATTAATGATTATTATTCCTGCTTATTCCTACTTTACAGACTGGGGGGGTGGGGGGAGCCGCAACCAGAGTAAGGAACTTGCCTTATGTCATACAGCCCACATCCATATTCTTATTTTATCGTATTTATGGGATGAAGCCCAGGAATTCATTTGGAAAAGAAGCTTTACTCTAGGATTGATAAAGCTCCGTCCTGAAAGACAAAGCAAGGGGTTCATATTCTATTTAAATCAAAAGGAGGTAGACCATAACAACAAATGCATTTGCAGTCAGAGGGTTCTGAGTATTCAACCAGTTTCGTCACTTACCCATATCATTCAAAAACCACAAAAACAACCCGAACCTGTCTCCCCATTTATACGCAAATGAGGATATCTAGTCATAATTGCAGAGTTTCTGAGTGGTGCAAATGATGAATGTGTTTGGGTACAAGTAAAAAGGTTGGAGGTGTGAGTCTTCATGTTTCACACATTGGAAAGTTCTAGGAGCACAGTTCCACTCTGACATGCCTGGGGCTACCATGAGTCAGAGCTGACTTGATAAACTGACATGGCCATAAGTTGGGCAGCTGACAGCAAGGTCAGCAGTTCAAAACCACCAGCTGCTTTGTGGTAGAAAGACCAGGTTTTCTATTTCCATAAAGAATCAGAACTCAGAAATTCACAAGGGATGTACAGAGTGGCTAGGAGTTGAAATTGACTTGATAGGAATGGGGTTACATGCCATCCATATTACATGCCAATCCATAGGTCAGTGGTTAGTAAAGTGTAATTTCTTTTTTCTTCTATTTTAAATAAATAATTCTTTCCTCCCCCCACCCCTCACTCTTCAACAGAGCACCTTTCATATACCTTGGAGTATCAAGCACCTACTTTGGAAACCAGTGGAATACAGACTCTTAGGTGGCAGCCTGGACAAATGCCATAAAACCCTAAAGGAACATAACAGAAAAACAATGAAGAGATCCAGTGTCTGGGGTCATATTCCAGGTGATTTCTCTGATTTGCTCTCAGTGAATCCTCCAATAGTCTGCGAGGTGGAAGGCAGAAGCAGGAAGCACACATGGGAAATGAAAACTTCCCTGAGCACATCCTCCAGGGGTGACACCTTGAAGCCACTATCTTGAGGTGACCTTGCTAATGGTGAGATGGAAATGCAGACTAATCGACAAGAAACCGAGATCCCTTACAAGATAAAATAGGCAAACACTTTCTTATGGCGCGAAATTTCTCCCCAGAAAGCGGGTGGGCTCCTTCACTGTTGCCCTGCCCAGCCTCTCCTTACTCTGATCGCGGAAGATGTCGACCTCTGCTTAGCTGCTACACGGAATTGAGGTTGTGGAATCGTCCCAGGATGCCGGGCACAGCGCTAAGTGAAGGCTGAACTCCAGCTAGTTGCCCCCTTTGCTCAGGTCTCTGCCCTTGTGGTGGTATCCACACAATAGGGGCATATTTATATCTTGCAGAAAGGTACCCTAATGGCCAATATCTGCCATGCCATGGAGACAGACAGTCACAGTCTCCTCAGTCTACAAAAGATGCAACAGATGGCAATTCGGGGAACTTAAACAGCTTGCCCATGGTTCGCAAAGACAGAAAATGGAATGGCAGGCCAAGTATTTAAATGAGTTTTCTGATTTCCTAATAGTGTCATCCACTGCTCCACGGGGCCTTTTTATTTTACCAAGCTGCTGGGAGGCAGTCTTTCTGCACAACAGCCCCGCCTTGAAAGATACTACACAGATCATCTCCTGAGGTTCCCTTCGGCATCCTGTTTAGCATTTCTCTTTTACCCTGAGTGAAAGGAGAACTTTTGAAATATGCCCCCTCAGATGCTAGAAGGGTAAACACAATGATCTCTTAGAGCTGTTGACTCATGAGAAACGCCAGTTGAGAAGAAACAATATTGGGGCTTAGTCATGAAGAACAATAGTACACACTGCTGAGGAAACATAAGAAAGACTCCCGCAGAGAAGCAGCTGAGAGGAGAATTCCACAGGAGTATGAAGGCAGGTGTTGGGTCCAGGATTAAGAGAGGAGGGCCAGTCACAGAGTGAGTGGGAAGGAGTCCAACATTAAATAGAACCAAGATCGAAACAGCAAAACGGTTACACAGAAAACACAAGCAATACATCACTCCCATGCCAAAGAAACAGTAATTCGGTGAACAGCAACATTAGGCTGGATTGGGAAGAGCATTGTTCTCAAAGTTAGACAGGTTTCCGAACAATGTTTTGCCTCTTTTTTTTTTTTCCTTTCTCTTTTTGAGGGATTTGCCTAATTAAACTCATGTCTCATTTCTCTTGACCTAGTAATTTAAAGAGTTTGCAAAGCCTGCAAGACACATTTCAAAACAGTCACTGCAAGGTCCAGGCTGGTAATGCTGTGCAAGGGAAAAGCTGTGGGAGAATAAAGTTCCCTAGCCCTCCTCCAGTTTAAAACCAACACTAAATCTTGGATCATCACCACGAGCTCACAGACACACATGTCACAATACAGAAGAACTCCACCATCTTCTTCTAGGGGAAACCCCCAATGGTTTTTGGAGGGCCAACGCTTGAGACTAGTGCTACACGGTGAGTTTGGGAGGGAGCAGGTGGTGGAGGAGGAGAAAGAACAGGGGAGGAATGAGGAAAAAACAGGATTTCTTAAGAAAGGAAAGTAAAAAGAGTGTGGTCCAGTACATAGCAAGGTAAGAAGAGTTACTTTCATAAAAAACTTATATGGGGATTCTTTTGTTAATGGCATCACTGAAGTAAGAAAACATCTAGGACCAAGAGGGAGGGCCAGAGAAGGAGACGCATCACTGAGGGCTGGGTCGAGGTGCAGCCAAGGCAACAGAGAGCCCACTAAGCAGTCCCAGGTAGGGTTGGACAGGTTTTTAGGTAAGAGGAGGCCACTCAGTAGGAGAGAAGCTAAATTTGAGACTGTAAGTCAAGCCACTGGGTAGGAGGCTGGAGGAGCAGTCTTTTTTTTTTTGTGGCATCACTGCCCTCTGGTGGGCATGGGAGGCGCAGCCTTGCTCCTGGAGAGCTGCTGCTGGATTTGAACCACCAAGCCAGTAGGCCGCAGTCCTGCACACAGCCCCAACACCACTGGGGCTCAGCCCTGGAGGGAGAGTCTATCATTCTTATTTTTATATTGGGATATAAACACCTTCCAACATCCTCAATACTTGAGTAAAATCTGCTACTGAATATCTGTAGCAATCACAGAAAAGGACACATTTTCATGCTTGAATGAAAGTTGTGCAGATGGGGAGAATTTGCCTGAGATGGGTCAATGTGAATTCTGGGTAAACAAAGTTTGGTCCCAGGAGATCAAGATGACAAAGTTGTGGGATAGATAATAAAACCCATCCCGTACACCAACTGCATTCTGTGGAAAACTCGGCTTCGTTTCACGATTCAATTCCAATCCCAGCTGACTCCACAGCTCTTCTCTATCATGTTCCTAAGACGCTCCGTGGGAACTAGTCACAAGTTTGGGGGTACACGTGACTTCTTCCACTTAGATCTAACAGCCCCTAATACTCCTTTGTCTGTAATTTACTGTGAGGGCTCACAGGAAATACCACACCTGCAGTAACAGTGTTAGTGTAACAAAAAGGCATACAAATGAAAATATGCCTGGAGGAAAGACCGGGAGGAGTTCCAGCATGAAGCTGGGAGTACATATTCATTCTTACCAACCAGAAAATTTCATGTGAGTTTCAGGGTTCAGGACTCCCTACTTGCTCATTGATAATTATTGGTGATTGGAATGCAAGTTGCAAAGAAAAGAAGAGGGAACAGTAGATGGACAATATGGCCTTGGTGATAGAAACAAAGCTGGAGCTCAGAATAGAAATTTTGCAAGACTAATGACTTATCGCAAACACCTTTTGTCAATAACACAAACAGCGACTAACCAGGTAGACACATCTCCAGATGGAATACACAGTGACCAAATTGATGACATCTGCGGAACGAGACTCTAGAGAAGCTCAATATCAGCAGCTAAAACTAGGCCAGGACAGACTGTGAAACAGACCATGAACTGCTCGTATGTAAGTTCAGTCTAAAGTTGAAGAAAACTGAAACAGAAGTCCACAAGAGCAGGCAGATGAGCATGAGTATATCCTACATGAATTTCAGAGTATTTCAAGAATAAATTCGACACACTGAACACTAACGACCGAAGATCTGACCAGCTGTAGGATGACATCAGGATACATGAAGAAGAGATTAAAGTGGATGTCTGAAGAGACTTTGAAACTTGCTCTTGAACACAGAGCAGCTAAAGCAAGTGGAGGAAATTAAGTCAGAGCTGAACAAAATATTTCAAAAGGTAGTTCGAGAAGACAATGTAAAATATTATAATGACGGGGCTGAGCCCCAGTGGTGTAGTGGTTGTGCGCAGGACTGCAGCCCACTGGGCTGGCAGTTCACATCCAGCAGCAGCTCTCCAGGAGCAAGGCTGGGCCACCTACTCCCACCAGAGGGCAGCAATGTCCCTCCCCAAAG
>PVJH01016895.1:0-49330 GCA_004026705.1 Nesogale talazaci | reverse complement strand
TTGTTGTTGAACTTGGTATAATTTTAAGAAAATTTTCTGTATTTTACATTTCTTTGGGACATTTTTATAAAGATTCATTAATTCGTTAAATGGGTTTTTGCTCTTACTTTCCCTGAAGCTGAATTTTTCTCATATCATTTAGAAATTTACATTTCTGGCAAAATTTTTAATTTTCTCAAATCAAGATATACACTTTTTGGTGTTATACATAAGCATAAGTGTTAGTTTCATATGATTATATCCTTTCAAATGAGTGTCTACTTTATTAAGAGCCAAATGGCATAGTTTTTAAATACACAAATTAGACAATCATCATCAAAATTTGCAACAATTACAAAAATCAAACAAACAGTATTAGGTCCAGTGACTACTTTACATTTAAATGTCTCATTATACTTACTCTTCACTCATCCTTCTAGTCAGCTTTCCCTCATTCCTCTCTCCATAAAAATAAAACTAGATGTCCTTTCTGCACAACACAGAGGACTATGACTTCCTACGATTGACACTCTCTTTAATTCCATTTGGGTAAATTCATTTTGTTGTCATTGATTCAGTAGCTTCCCTTACCTTTGTACACTGAGAGTAATTTGCCAGAAACTGGAGTTTTCTTAAAGCAAATAGACATTGCGATGACATTCAATAACTACTTTACTCTTGTCATTGATATAGCATTGCTGGGCAAAAGTTTTCATTTGAAACTTCAGTTTCTAAAGCTGGTATTATTTAACGGAGGGCTGAGCCCCGGTGGTGTAGTGCTTGAGTGCGGGACTGCAACCCACTGACTTGGCGGTTCATAGCCAGCAGCAGCTCTCAGGAGCAAGGCTGAGTAGCTCCCACGACCACCGGAGGGCAGTGTTGCCCCCCTAAACAATTATTTAACAGACCCGCTTAAGCATAATTAAATATTTTAAATTTTAAATGTAATGAAACTAATGCATTTTGTATACTCAACATTCATCATGCAGTGAAGTGACTTTTTTGTATTCAGACCATATTTGTTATAGAAATACAGGAAAATGTAGATTAATAAAGCTATGCAAATTTAGTCATTGACAAGTTTTATCCAAAAGTAGAATGAAGAAGAATATTTAAATAATTAGGTTTTCTCTATGTGAATAAACTTAATTTGGATATCTATATGATGCTACAAAGGAAAATAAAAGAATCAGATGTTTGGAGAGTAGCAAAGCATAAAAAGAGCTACAAAGCAGTGTTTTCTATCCTTACATAAGTTGCTTGCCCATGATAGGCATTTATTAAATATTTGAGTAAGTATCATTGGCAACATGAAATATAATTGAAATGCAATTTGTTAATGGAAACAAAACCTTGATTTATAGGGTCAATTTTATGACAGGTTATTAACTGATGTTTTCCAGTCTACAGACAAAGAAATACACATCTTTAAGAGATACATATACATACACATACTTAGGTACTCATGAAATTTCATGAGGGCCATCCTCAGAATATTTAAACAGCATTCAATTTAACATTTATATAATAATTTAAACAATTTAACATTCTGCAATTTAAACCTTTATACAATTACAAATAAGCATCAAAGATGAATGTACGCAATGCAATATAATAATGCTGGAATGCAATGGCAAGGAACTTAGGCTAAGCTGCAGCCTAAACACTACTATTTTACCATGAGTATTCATATGTTTTCTTCAAGATATTTTAATTCAAAGTGTTTCTAGAATGAATACATGTCTCTTCTTTTAATTTAGAGAAATAATACTATGGAATGTCAAAGAGCATAAAGATACCTGTCTTGGAAGAAGCACAGTCAGAAGGCCTGTTAGAAACAAGGATGCACTGACTTTGACTTACTTGTGACATTTAATCAAGAGAGACCCATCCTTGGAAATTGTATCTACTTTGGAAAAGTAGAGAGGCAGCAATGGGCTTCAGCACAACGATCCTGAGGGACTAGTGTTTAATTGTTCTGAAGGTCACTGTGAGTCAGAAGTGACGTGACAACAAGTAACAGAAGGAAAAACTTTCAAATAAATAAAAAAGATGACGATCTATTGAACTGATTGAAGTGTGCTCTTGGGATTTTTTTTAAATCATGATATGTAAATTGTATTAGAATCTATAAAGAATGGCAGATATGATTAATAAGGTTTTTTAAATTTTATGCTATACTATACCTATACTCTGTATTTTTAAAAATAATTTAGTAATAAAACAAGCTGAGAAACCATTGTATTTAGTTGGAAAATATTCTTAATTTGTGTGACATGGTGATACTCGTTTTCCTTGTATGATTACCGAGGTTCCCTTTCTGATCAAAGTGGTCCGTGCCTATCCATGAAGATATGTATTTTACTATAACGCTGACCAGATTTGAAGGAGTGCTTCAAAGTAAGAAAAATTAAAAGGACTGGAAATCTTCTGAAAAGAAATGATCCAATTCTCAATTGGATCCAATTCTCAATTAATATTTGGAATTATAAACCACTGTGGTTGTTATGCAAAAAATTGTTGGTCCCCACACATTTACAACAGAGGCAATCATTGTCCTGTCCCAGCCATCCTTAAATTTGTTGTAATGCTTGAGCTTGTCCATGTAGTCCCTGAATCAATCCATGTCTTTGTAAATCTTCCTCTTTTTAAACTGACCCGTTAGTTTAGCTAGCATGATGTCTTCCTCCACGACTGATCTCTCCTGAAAACATGTCTATGAACTTGAGAAAAAGTTTCACCATCCTTGAGTGTAAGAAGCATTCTGAGTGTATTTCTTCCAAGATATATCTGTCTGTTCTTTTGCAGTCCATAATATTGCCTGTCAGTTTGTTGTAATGTGGTGGATTGTGTGCTGCTGTGATTCTACAAGATGTGTCACTGGTATTCCAAATGCCAGGAATCATTCAAAGAGAACACTTTACAGCAGAGCTACTGGTCCAGATCAAGGACACAAAATGAAGAATGAATTGGTTGCCCATTTAAAAAGAAATAGTCACTGAATATCTTATGGCTGTCTTTGAAACATTGCCAGATACCAATGGGCTAGTTAATGGAATCAGAACACTGTCAGCTCCAAGGACCTCAACATGTAAATGAGGAGGAGCTTATTTCTCATGGTGGAGTCCACCATGGTGACCTGAATGGAATAAAGCCTGTAAAAGCAGAGCATTGGGGATCTTCATTTGTTTATGAGGCATGACGTAATGTAAGAAAAAAAAACAGCTGGGAAAAATGTGCTAGTGATCAGAACTTGGAATGTGCAATGTGTAAATTTAGGAATAGTGGAAGTGGCCAGAAATGAAATGCATCAAGATTTATATCATAGGCTTTAGCGAGGTGAAATGAACTGGTCTTAGATATTTTGAAAGAAAAAATCATTTGCCAAGAATGAAAAAATCAAGAAGAATGGAGTGGCATTCATTGTTAAAAAGGACTTCAAAATTTCTCTTGAAGCACAATAATGTCTTCTGGAAAATTAAATGTATTTGACTTGAAAAGAATTCAATCAGTTCAATTATACAAATTTAGGCAGTGACCACAAAAACTCGTGGTGGAAAATTGAAGAACTCAACAAATGACTTCAGTTGAGAATTGGCCAAACATGCAGCAAAGAGGCATTCACAATTGTGTTAATCAGGATTTTCTAGGATACAAAAATCCCAGGACACTTAAGATTTTATATATATGCATAAGTTTCTATAGAGATAAGAAATATATTATCTAATAATCCATACAACAATACAGAGGGCTCAGCTCAACTCATTTTCATGGAATAGTTAATATACTGGCAGGTGTTCAACTCATGGGACTGTTGGTCCATGGTCAAGGAAACAGGTAGCAGAATCTACCTCAAGAAAGACAAGAAGAGTCCACCTAAGGGAGTGGAAGGCAGGGTGGAACAGCAACTTCCAGTTGAGCAAAAGCTTAGGGAAGCAGGTCCCAATGGAGTCTCCAGTTCAAGTGATGCACACACAACATTATCCACAGAAGAAAGCTGAAACAGGTCTTGGTGACTACACAAGAACTATGGAAACAATCCATAAGTAGGCTCAGCCCACAGCTTGAGCAACTTGTGGAGACAAAGGACTAGCTCAGCACACTAGTCTAATTGTCAGGGAGGACGAAAGAAGGAAGCTGGCCTTAGAAAGCATTTTTCTTGGTCACTCTCCAATCAAATTGCAACCTCATTAAACTCTGGCCACATGCCCTACAGAATTCCAGTTGACATAGTAAATTAAGCTATCACAATAATTACTGGTGATTAGAATGCAAAATTTGGAAGCGAAAAAGAAGATAGAGTAGTTGGGAAAGAGACTAGATGATAGAAATGAAGCTAGATATCAAATGGTAGAATTTTAAAAGCCCTACATATTTTTTCCTAGCAAATATCTTTGTTTCAGCACTACAAAAGGAGCCTATATACATGAACTTCTCCAGATGGAGTAGATAGGGGGAGAATTGTTGTGTTATTCCCGGTAGACTAGGAACAGATTCATGGACACACATATCGATATAAGGAAAGGGTTTATATACAAGAGAAATAGGACATTAAGAAAGCATCTCAAGCCAGTCCAGTACAAAGTCATAAATCCAATATTAACCCATAAGCTCTGGCAGGGGTCTCCCCATGGCTCCTCACTTCCAGGGCTCAGGGTTCATCAACAGCAGATGCAACTCAGCGCTGGCAGAGGTCTCCATGTGGCCGCCCCAGCTTCAGAGGTCTGGCTCCATCAGGGCAAAGCCGTGTGGTCTCTCCGCTGGCTCCGCCAGCTCCTCGGATGCTGCCGACTTGTCTTGACCATGATTCATCATCTCTCAGACTAACTCCCAACAATTAGGGGGATAGCTTCTCATCTTCACAAGAGAAATATCGTGAGATTTCCCAGACGTATCAGGAGAAAGGCATGCCCACATAGAAGCCTCATTGGCTACTCAATCGCTATCTCCAGATTAACAGGCTAGACTCCACCCCTACATTTCAATCATACCACTAACATAAGCACATGAGTGCCACAATTGGTTACATAGAAGATAGAGAAGCTCAGTATCAGCAGCTAAACTCAGATTATGACCTAATTGTGGAGCAGATCCATCAGTTGCTCATGAGTAAGATGAGATTAAAGCTGAAGAATTCAAACAATTCTGTAAAAGCCAAAACACAATCTTCAGTTTATTCAGTTTATTCTGAACACAATGTTCAGAATATCATGCATACAGATTTCATGCGGTGAACACTAAGGTGTGAAGACCTGGTGAGCTGTAGGAGGATATCAAGAGCATTGTCCATGAAGAAAGAAATATGTGATTTTTAAAAATGGACAGAAAGAAAAGTGGCTGTCAGAAGAGACTTTGAAACTTGTTCTTCATCATAAGGACCTAAAGCAAATGGGAGAAAGGATGAAGTCAAAGAGCTGAATAGAAATTGTCAAAAGCTAACCCAGGAGAATAAACTCAAATATTATAATGAAATGACAGAGACTTAGAAACTCAAAGGAAGAACCCGCTCAGCGTACCTTAAGCTGAGAGATATTAAGAAAATATTCAAGCCTTGGGTTGTAATCTTGAAAATTCTATGGGCAAAATGTTGAATGCTACTGAAATCACCAAAGAAGATGGAAGAAATACACAGTCATTCTATAAATAACTAGTCATCATTCTCCCATTTGAGGAGGTGGCTTGTGAGCAAGAATGAATTGTACTGATGGAAGAAAGCCAAGCTGGACCGAGGGTATTAGCCCCAAACTAAGATCCTGAAAGTGATAGAATACCAATTCAAATGTTTCAGGAAGCTCATGAAGTACTGGAAGCTCTCATTCATCTGTGACAGGAAATCTAGAAGACGGTTATATGGCCATGACACTGAAAGAGACCCATATTTATGCCTATTCCAGGGAAAGGAGATATAACAGAATGCTAAAAAGATAGAACAATATACTTAATATCCTGTGAAATAAAATTTTGATGAAAATGATGGAAAGCTATGTATGAGAGCCCAATAAAATGATATTTTTTTAAATGGCAAAAAAGAAAAAGAAAATGACCCAATGGATTTTTCAATAGCAAATTTACAGAGAAATGCCCCAGGTTCAGGCCCGAATCAAAATTGGATGTCAAATAAGGGATGTCCTTCCTGGTGCCAGATGATGCTTGGCTTCAAACAGACAATAGCAAAATGATGTTTAGTTTTGTCTTATTAATTATGCCAAGGTATTAGTCTGTTTGATCACAATAAACTGTGGGTAACATTGAGAGGAATAGGCATTCCAGAACACTTCATTGGACTCTTACAGAACCTGTACATGGATCAAGAGGAAGCTCTGTGAACACTTCCTTATGCTCATGTGGAATCTGTTCATGGATCAGGAGTCAGTTTCGGAACCAGAGCAAGGAAACATGGTTGGATTTAAAATCAGAAAAGCTTTTTGTCAGGGTAAGGGATTCATCCCACAAGTAAAGGCCCTGTTGTGCATTGCTCTCAGTTAAATAATTAAAAAAAAAAAAGATAGAAAAGGAGCCTTAGGGAGAAAAAAAAGGAGCCTTAGAGGACTCAACTCCATTCTTAGGAGAAGAGCCTTAAGCTTATTTAACAAAGGATTTTTATAATTCATGATGGATGTAAGTTTCCTGTTATACATAAACATCAAACATATAAACAATGTGCCAATCTTGAATGTCCCAAGTTCTAGGGGAATATTTCAAAGCATGCAAGAGGCAAGAGGTACAATGCTCCTTGAGAGAAGTAAAAAAGAAAGCAGAGGTTTTTGGAGATAGGAATACCTTATCTGCGAATGTGAGGACTCAGCCTCTGTAAGGGACAGCTTGTTATTTGCATTTATGGGGGTTAGATATGCTGTGGAGAACACCCTTCCTGGAATAGTGTGTATTGGATTGCTTTTCCATCATTTCAGACTGTGGAGGCATGCCCCACAAGGGCATGCCTTGCCAAGCCCTGGAGTCATGATTACAGGGAGATGGCGATATCCCTACCATTCTTCCAAGTCCTCAGCTTCCCACATCAGCTTTGTGTCCTCTCACCTTAATTTCTCAATCATTATGCTGAGGAAATTGGTGAGAGAATCTGCATTAGAAGAAAAAGAATGGGAAATCAGGATCAGAAGAAATGTTTTCTGCAATATTCAAAGAAAAAGAAAGAAGGAACACTCTTTATGAGATCATTTGAAGTGTGTGTGACAAAGGGTGCTGGTATAGGAATAACTGTGAGGACAGTGAAGGGCAGGGCAGTGTCTCCTTCGCTTGTGCATAAACAAGGTCAACATGAGTGGGACCAATGCCATGGGACCTGACAGCTACAGTCATTTTAACATTCTTTGCCAGCACTACAATTCAGTTTATTCAATTCTTCTGAGATCTCATTTTTCCATTGTCTAACTTGCACACACACATATGAAAAAAATTAACAAGACCATGATTTGTGTCAGGCCCTTTAATTCTCAGAGTAGCTTCCTTGCTTTACAATGCTTTAAAGAGGTTTTTTGCAGCAGATTTATCTACTGTAATTTATTCAATTGCTATCTTGACTGCTGCTTCTGTCAGCATTGATTGTGGATCCAAGTAAGATTAAAAAAAAAAAAAAAAACCTTGACAATTTCAATCCTTTCTCCTTTAACCATTATGTAATGGCATGGTTCTGCTGTGAGAGTCAGTTTCCTTTACACTGATTTGTAATCCATACAAAAGGCTACTTTTCTTGCTTTGCATGAGCAAATGCTTCAAGTGCTCTTCACCTCCAGCAAGCAAGATTTTGCCATCTACACATTGAACATTGTCGATAAACCTTTCTCCAATCCTAAAGCCACATTCTAATTTCTTACATTGCTTCCTCAGCATAAAGATTTAGAAAACTGTTGAGACTATCCCACCCTGATGCACACCTTTACCAATTTTAAACCATTCAGAAACATGTTCTGTTCCCATAATGAGCTCTTCTACCAATCCTAGCACTAGGCAGTGTGTACTGGCATTTTGCATGGCAACCTCATCAGTTATTAATTTGTAGCAGCAAGAATCTAATTAACAGTACCTAAATTATCTTTTGTCTTCAATATTTTTGTCTAAATTTTTACATGGGTCAATTTCCTGAATCTGTGTTTATAATTAGTATTTGTAAAATCGAATTGAAGTAGAATATATTTGTAATTTTTTTCAGAAAGAGTAAATATAAAGGATGAATCTTTACTTCTTTAATGCACTGAAGGTATGTTTTGCTTGGTTTTTTCTTTCAAATCAATGATTTATTATAATCGATGAAGATGAAGCAGTTTGAAATTCAATATTGCTGGTTCTTTGCTTTTGACAGGTGGAAATAATGGATGCATTCTATAGTTAACTATCCCAAAAGAATCTTTTAATTTTATTTCCATTTGTATGGTATTTGAAATCTGGACAATCTACTCCAGAGTCATTTTATTGTTCATGATGTGAAGTGCACTGTGTAGTTATGAAGAGAATAAAACAGAAATTTTTGAAGCAAAATTGTTCCAGGCATTCAAAAAGAAATGAATTTAATTCTTAATTAAGGAAAAGACTTAACTTGTGTGATAAAAATTTTATATTTTTATCTAAATAATATGAAACACTGAAACAAAGACATACTGTATAAATATCATTAAAGATTCTGATTAGCCATGACATTTATGAATTGTGGTTTTATATTTTCTTATGAAAAATGTGTAACAAAACATTTTACATTTCAAGAACTCTGCATATAACATTATATCTTTTAATCTTATAACCACAACTCAGCCATTCTTTACTTTTTATTTTTTCAGTTTCCTGGTTAGATTTATTGCTTGGTATTTTATTTTTTTAGGTACTATTTTAAAGGAAATTTAAAATAAGTATCATTTTAAATTTCAGTGTAGAATTTAATGTATAGGAATCTGCCAATGTATAGACACCTGATTGATTTTGTGTGCTGATATATTACCTAATTCATTAATTAGCTCTTCTAGCTTTCCTGTATGTATGTCCTATAAAAAAGGATAACTTTAGTTCTTCCTACTTTGCATGTCTTTGGTTCTTTTATAATATGTATTGTGTATGTATTAGGATGGAGTCTGTAGAAAAGCAAAGTTGATGGCATATGTATGTGCAGACATTTATGCTGAGGTTGTTCTATAACCCATACCGTTGTAGAAGTGTGTCTTTCAAGTCTACTGGTTCAAGTGTAAGGAAATATATGTTTCTGAAACTATTGTAGGATCCAGACCCAACAGGAAGGAGCTGGCATCCTAGCATTGTATGTTTGTGTTGGAACAGGTTACACCCCAGATCTTCCAGTTACAAAAGACGTGATCAAGGGGTAGCATCCATTCTAATATTCCCACACCTTCTCAGTGCCCCATGACCATTCCCATCATGGAGTTGGTTATATTATGTTCAACTGCATCATGAAGGGTTCTCAAATGCCACACTAGTAAGAATCCTGGTCCAAACAAATTTTAAAAAAATTCTGTATCATGTGCTTGTATTGATGGTGAGATGCCATCCTCAATTACATAAGTTATCTGATAAGTGTAGAATTAATATGATTTTTATATGTGTTAGTGAGACCAGGTAAAACAAAGGTTAGAAAAAAATTCATGAGCAAACTGCTACTATGCTGTAATTGCTGTGTGTTGTCAATTTGGCAGAGTAAAATGGACCTATAAGGAGTCATAGACTGCAGTCAATTGCTATAGAAATTCCACAGGAATTTCTCCTGTGGAACCACTGATGGCCACAAAAGTATATGTGCTGTTTAGCAAGTCTGTACTTCATCATTGCACAAAAGAACTTCTACTTCTTCAAGTCTGCACTTATATAGAATCAAATCAACTGCCTGCACTACAGAGACTCTGATAGAGGTTTTGGGAAGCAATGCAAACCTTCATGAGAGTGGACCGCCTCATCTTTCTCCTGTAGAGTGGCTGCCATGTGTGAACAACCAAGTTGTGATTAGCAATCCAATGCTTACCACACAGGCAGGGCTTGTTAACCTCCGACAAAGAGTTTAGGATTTACAAACCATGTATTTCATGTGCACAATCAGATATATTCTATACAATAGCTATTCAGCTACTCATATTGTATATGAATTGTAGAAATATTTTTTTCAAAACTTGATAATGATTGGAATGTTTATTAAATTCAAAATAGCCTAAAATAAAATTAAAATGTACATTTACATTTCTAGATCCCCAGCATTTGCATTTGCATTTGCATTTCCCCAGACATTTCTGGAAAATAGGTCACAGAAGATGGCTTTCTTTAGGCACCATTTCAGAGTGCCCAATTATCATTTATCTCGGAGTCTTTTCTATTGCTTTAGTCACAGGCACTGCCGTGGCACCTACATGTGCATTCTTTCAATCTAGCCACAACAATCCAAGAAGACTCCACACCAAATTCATAAGAAGTCTTTATTATCTTCTTATCTTCTATCAAGATTTTTTTCTGATTTTTCAAACGCATCAAATCAAAGGATACAGACAAACCCGCCAAGATTGTGAAGTAGCATGACTGCAACAGACAGAAACAAATGTTTTACCTGAGCCAATTCTTTTCTTAGATGGGAGAGAAAGATGGTTTCAAAGGAAGGGACATGCTCTGGGATATTCCCCAGGGTTGCTCATCTGTTTGATTCATATTTTCCATTGTCTTTTTTTTTTTTTTGCTTTCCTGGGATTGCACTTCCCATTATGATATTAACACATAAGCTTAAACTTCTGGATCTGTGCTTTACTGAATGTGATTAGGCTAAAAACAGAGGTCAATAAGTTAATAAAAAATAATCATCCTTGACTTTCAAATGCTAAATTCTCTAAAGGATGGAGAAGACATTCTTTGCTAGGCAAAGACATTCAAGAAAATAAGGGAAAGATAAATGGAGAGGAAAGTAAAAGGATTGGGGAAAAGCACTTTATTTATGGAATTTGGAAGTGTAGCCAAATAAATGCCCCCATAAGCAATCAAAAAGTTTGAGATTATATTTCTAAGAAATTTTGTGAAAGTTGGAAATCTAGAATATTGCTTATTTTTTTTCAAAAAGAACCTTCAAAGAAGGTGCAAAATAATAAAGAAAGGGACCTCGCTCAATAATTCTTAGCAGAGAAGGCTATAAATTCTAAGTAGGGGCAGATGGATTGTCACATCCAAATCTTACTATAATTTATCCACCAACATGCATATAAAACATTCAATTTTAGGTAGCAATCATATCATTAAATAGAGAATTTTAGGATAATTGTCTGTTAAAATATTTAGCTTCAATATTTTAGATATTTCCACCTCTATGAATAACTTGTTAAAATAGGATTAATTATAGTGTTAAGGAAAAAGTTAACTTTAGCTTTATTCTTATAAAGCTTTTATGATTGAGAATGCCTCAGAAATATAAATCAATAAAAAGTAATACATAACTTATTATTTCCAAATAATTCTTAAAATATCATCTTTCATCCCAGCTTCTTAACCACTAATGTACACAGCAGGAAAATAAAACAAAAAGTTTCATTCATTTGATGTGATCATGGCATCTGCCTAGTTGGGTGTTTGGCAATGATCTAAGACAGACAGGATGAATTATATTTTCAACAATATAGACAAAAATATACACCTCATAGTCATAGTATGGCTTATAGACTTTGTAAAAAATATTTTTCTATAAAAGACTTTTATCCATGATAAATCTAACAAAACTCTGAAACTAATATAACAAAATTAATTCTAAGAAAGTAGCCTTTAGCTAAAAAAATATAATTTCTCCATATGAATAGAAAGAAGTAGAAACCTCAATAGATTTATTAAGCATGAAAATCTAAAATGCTATAATGCTCCTAAGGAATTAAATGATCCTGTCATGAATCACAAAGAGGATATAAATTACAAAAGTGTTTGTATAATTATAATGTACAAGTGCCTATTAGAGTACATTAGTGCAGGTCTCTAAAGAAATTCTTTAAAAGAATTCTGCTACAACAATGTATAAAATTTGTTCAGGTTTTGTCGCTGTATACCTATTTTAGACCATTTATTTCATTTTCAAATTTCTCATCTGATAAAGGCTTTTATTCATTTCTCATCTGATAAAGGCTTCTATTCATTTAAACGGGCAAACAGATGCTGCTCTTAATACTTGCAATGGAAAAGCGTTCCTCTAAAGTAAGGGGAAGAGCCTAACAATAGTGTCAAATATTATTATAAAAATATAGGTGGAACTCTGGAAATGGGCTGGACCCTCCTTGCTGTTGGTATTGTCAGGTGTTGCAGCGTCCTCGTGAGTGAGCAACATGACTGCAGGTAACTGGAGGGAGTGCTGCCTGCTTCTGCACTGTTCTCACAAGTGTTGCCGCCACCGTATCCATCCATCTCCTGGCCTTTTTTGTTTATTTGTACATTTGTTTGTTTGTCTTTCATTGTTAATAACGTCCCTTGCCAAGCATGATGTCTTTTTCCAGAGACTGATCTCACCTGATTACAAGTCTAAAGTCCATCAAACAACCATGAGATGTTCTGGCTTCTAAGGAGTACTCTGGCTGTACTCTTTTTTCAGTAATTTTATTAGCATAGAATTAACATGAAAGCAACTCAAGAGTTCAATCACGCTAAGAATATGTGCATAATCATCACCCAATCCGTTTAGAAAAGTTTATTTTTCATTCATGAACTCAGCGTTATTAGCTCCCCAATTACACCAAACCTCTCTGCCTTACCTGCACAGAAACATTGATACAGTTACTGTCTCTATTGAATTATCCATCCTTGATCTCACACATAGAAAATCACTTAAGAAAATAACACTGAAAGCAAAGCATATTAAAAATAAAAAACCATCAGGCTGAGCCCTGGTGGCGTAGTGGTTGTGTGCGGGACTGCGTCCCACTGGGATGGTAGTTCAATTCCAGCTCCACAGGAGCAAAGGCTAAGCCTCCTACTCCCACCACCAGAGCCAGTGATGCCTACAAAAATAAAAATAAATAGATAAAAAAGTCAATTGAAAGAAAGTAAAACAGATTTTTTTCTAAATCACCATAGAAATGAAACCAGAAAATCATTTGTATTTCTTACAAACATTTTGTTATTTGGACAGTCCAGAAAAACACTGGGTGCCAGAGTTTCAAACTGGGTTCAAAAGGGGACATGAAACAAGGCATGTCATTTCAGAACCGCAAATGGATCTTGACTTAATGCAGAGAATATTGGAAAGATATTTGCTTGTGCTATACTGGCTATGCAAGGACAGTCTGTGGTTTGGACCCTAAACAAAATAGCTTGCTCTGAGAAGCATGGCAGTTCAGAACCCCTCATCATGCCCACACTGAACCTGCACATGGGTCAGTTATAATTACACAAACAGAACAAAAAAATAGTGTATGCTTTAAAGTCAAGAAAAGTGTGTGTATGATTATATAGATCATGATAATTACTTGATATGTATTCTAAGCAATGAATCCAACAAACTGGATTTTATGAAGAAGAATGCAGCAGTAGGATTAGAAGAATTCTTATAAAGCCACGATGGCACCCTTGTTTTGCTGAAAGTGAGAACTTGAAGCAACTGCTAATGAAGGTCAAGGTTTACAGCTTCCAATATGGATTGCCACTCGATGTAAAGAAAAAAGTCCTCATATTTGAATTTAAAGAGTATATATTAAGATATTTTAGACATGACACAATAAAGAAAGACCCGACAACCTGTGGATGACATAATACCATCATACATGAAGAACATGAAGGATCTTTCAAAGAAGACAAAAAGAAAAAATAAAGTTGATGCAACAGAAAACTCTCAACCCCCCTCTAGAACTTAGAGCAGGGGTGCTAAACCTTTTTCAGCATGCCAGTTACTTACAAAATGGTCAAGTCAAAATGATCAACCAAATACAAAAATGCAAAAAAAATTATTATGTTTATTCAAAAATGTATTTATATTAGTGGTGCTCACACTTTTCAGCATGTGAGCTACTTATAAAGTGATCAAGTCAAAATGATCTACCAACTACTAAAGTGGAAAACATGTATTTATTACATTTATCCATAAGTTCATTGAGAATTCTTTATAGGTATAATGCATGTCTATATACCTGGCATAACTACATGAGACCATATTATACACTACACCACACATGAGTCCATATTGCACAGTCAACACACTATGTACAATCTTTGTCATTACCTGACTTTACACTGATGACTTGCACTGAATGGAATGATACAGGCAAGCAGAGTCCAGGTAGTAGCTGCTGATAGCCAGTCTCAAGCACACTTCCAAATGATCATCAGTCTTGGTGGAACAGTACTTGGACTTAATGACCTTTATCTGGGAAAAGGCTGACTCACATAAGTAAGTAGAGCCGAATAATGCAGTCAAGGGGGAAGCATATTTTCTCATGTTTGGTTATTTTCCCTCTGCGAATAAGCTCCAGAATTGTCTATGCATTCTGGACATCAGCTGAATGTCAGCTTCTAGTGTCAAAATCTCCCATTCTGTAGGAAAGTAATATATTTTTGTCTTTTCACTTCATCCAGATTTCTCACTCATTTTAATACCATTTCTTATGTTTAAGAGAAAAAAAAAAACAAGGTCTAAAAAGTGGTGAAAACTTAGCTTGTGAGTTTTTCTGCACTTAGCGCAGTTGTCTGCACATGAGCTTGACATCTAAGATTGCATCTGATTGACTGTCATTAAGTGACAGGATTGATGATAGGCTTATGTTTATTTTTTAAGTACCATGATCTATCCATACTACATTTGCAATCGACATGTACATTATGTTCGATGTATTGAGAATCCCTGACAGATGAACTTAAACCAAAAGAAAAAATGATAATATTAAAGAAATCATTTTAAAAAGAAGTCTAAGATAACTCATTTTATATGTGAAAAATCAAAGTATGTGTGTGATATTAGCATGATTCAAAGAAAATATTCTGTACTTAGGTTAATGTATTAATATTTTGCAAAGTAGTTAATACAATGTTACTAGAGATAAGAAAATTCTGCTTAAATGATAAAGTATCATTTTCAGATGTATTCATTATTAGGCTTATAATATTTGTTACATGTAATAGCATATGCTCTGAATGCATACAACTTAAACTTTTACCTAAAAAGGAAAATCTTTTATATTATGATATGGAATTCATTACTCCTCTTCCACTATACAAAATACCAGTATTATCAGTCAACCAGAAATGATTGATATCATAGGAGACCTCCACCTGTCTCTGAGTGTGCACTTTCTTTCTAATTTTGATGGAATATGTAATGATCCAGGCAGTATGCAAGCCCCCACACATGCCTTCACAGTTGCAAAGTCTACTTTGCTTTTTATTGTTCTCCGAAATATCCATTGAAATTCTAAGCCCTATATACTTGTAATTTTTTCCATATTGAAGGTAAAGTTTTCTTTATGCTATTGAAGACTTTTCAGCATAGAGTGTGTTCTAAACATAGTTACTTCTGAGTTTTATAGAGTAGCATAAACAGAAACAAAGGTCAGGAACCAAGAAAAGCCAAAGAAAGAACTTCTTTCATTGTAAGAAAATGAATTTATGTTCTTTAAAACTACTCGCTTGTGATTTTTCTGGCATTAGTATTATACAGATATTTTCTCTGAATGAATGGATTTATTAAAAATGTTCTTTATGTAGATCAATTGATGATGCATAAAGATCCCTAAAATGAGGACACCATGAGAATGTTGTACTTTCTCAAAGGAATGAGTGAAAGACACCTGATAGTCCCAAAATATTTTGATGACTTCAGAAAAACTATAGATAAGATTTTTAATTTCAGAAAATTAAAATAGGGCATTTCATATCTTTGAAATGCAGAGATTTAGAATATTTCATGGCATGTTATACAAAATATTTCATTAGAGATAATAAAAGTAACAGGAACTTCCAGATTATCAAACTTGAAAAAATATAATTAAAGCTAAAACAAGAATGCAAAGAATAATGAACAGGAAGTCCAAAGCAAATGTAATTGAAAACAATTGAGAAAATACTAACAACCTTTGAAAGAGGTTTTTAAAAATTATTCAAGTTCAGCCCTACCAGTTTAAAGATAGGTAGTATATACCTAGGAGGCATATTCAAAATATAGAAGAAATCATATTTTTAATAGATATAAAAAAGTAAAGAAATTAAATTGCAAATGAGGTTGTTAGAGGCTTCACTTAGAAATATTGTCTGATATCTTAGAGAGAAACGATTCTAATCTTGTATAAATTCGTCCAAAACAGGGAAAAAGGGGGAATATTTCCCAACTGAGTTTATGAGGTCAGCAGTATTCTGATACCAAATAAATAAAAATTCAAGTAGATGAGCTGAAAGAAGCAATTTCCACTTCTATACAAACTGTATAAAGTAGAATCTCTATATAAACATAGATTGAAAAATCCTGAAAACCCTCTAATTGTGGTGAAGTAAAATTACGGTACTTGGAATTTCCTTCTGTTTTAACTGCCACTGAATGATTGGGTGGCCCCATTGTGCTGATGAAAGACACTGAAACTATCCTGGGCTGTTAAAGGGGTTAACCTCTGTGCCTTGGAAGAAGTATGTTAAGCATTCTCTTTAAGGAAGGCAAGGCTTTGTCTTACCAACTTTGAAACTGTAGTCATGAAAGACTGCTCCCTGGAAAAGGAGATCATGTCTGATAAAGGAGAGGGGCAGTGAGAAAGAGGAAGGACTGCCACAAGATGGATTGACAGAATGACTGTAACGATGGGCTTGATCATAACAACAGTCATGAACACGTGGAGAGGTTGGGCAGTGTTTTGTTCTGTTACATAAAGTATCTGTAAGTCACAACCACTGGAAGAAGTGTAACAAGAGCCAAAAAGTAGTATAGGCACAACACGAACAGAAGGGGTTAGTGAGTATAATAAGGAAGCATTTCAGGAGCAGAAAAAGAGAACCCATCAAGGAAGATGAAGTACCGGTGAATCACATCTGAAATAGTTGCGTAAAATGCAAAAGGTGAGTCCCCAGAGATTACACCTGGTGAGCCAGAGCAATGCATGAGCTTCCGGCACCCCAGAGGCAGAGGCCAAGGACCCAAGAGCCTGAGAGACTGAGGACTACGCTTTGCCCGTGGAGACATACTGTTATGGACCAATGGCTGCATATACATTTTTTAGTTCTCAATTATAGGAGGTGGTTAACTTCACCAAGAAACCCTTTTGTTCATACTGCTCATGAGTTCTGTGTGGCATTGCTACCATTTCTGCAATCTAACAGAGAAGCAGAGTGCTGTGAAGACAGGCATCAGAATAGGAGGAAGAAAGAGCGTGAAGGCATGTCTGACCTCTGCCTGTGGGGACTGGACCGGAACTAATGTCCTGCTTCCTTCTGAAACTGCCTATCAGATGTGACCTCCAGTCAATTTCTCACTGAGCAATTACCAAACAATAGTTGTTAAAAAGAGCATAATATGAAAGCCAACATTTATTCCAGAAAATGTGATTTCTCATTTGAAAATATTTTGAGAGCAAGTTGTTCTCAGGTGCCATCTGGTTGACTCTGACGGCTAGCAAACCTTTGGAGAGCAGAACCAAAGAAACTACTGCATGACCTGCACCTTATTCATGAGCGTTCTGAGCCCAGGGACGCAGTCACTCTGCCACGCCTTCTCGTCAAGGGCCTTCCTCTTTAATGCCATGCCTCCACTTAGCAAATATGATGTCCTTCTCCAGGGACATGTCTCTCCTGACAACATTTCCAAAGCATAGAAGATGCATTCTTAATATACTGGCTTCCAGGAAGCACTCTGGCCTGACTTCTTTCAACACAGGTCAGTTTGAGAGCAAGGATCCCTGTTATTAAAAATTACAAAAAAAAAAAAAAATTTGAAGCTTTTGTTTGACCTTAAAATTCTTCATAAAATTTAAAATATTAATATTTAATCTTGAGGAAACGTATAATAAAAATGAGCAAGAGGCAACTTCCCTATTCTCATTTTGAAAAATATCAAATGCAAAAAAATTGTAGAATAAAATGAAACCTGATGAAGAGAAGCTGAATGTTTCCTCCCTAAAGTAAAGAAAAGAAAAATAATCTTTCCTCACTATTTCTATAAAAATAGAAGTAAGAAATTCTATCTCATGCAATAAGGCTAGGAAGGAAACACATTAAATTTATGCTTTGGAATAAAGAAAAGCCTTGTGCATTAATTATTAGACTATATATGGGAAATCTGATGGAGTTAGTACGATCGAGAAAGAGAAAAACAATATTAAATATCAATTTCACCAATATGCTAGCTATAACTTTAAATCAAAACAAAATGTTTAAAGCAGCATCAATATATGAAGCATTTAATTTAAATTTGAGAAAGATATTCAGATTATTACTGTGAAAATTATATTTCTCTTGAAACAGATGAACTGACATACTCAGTTTCATTGATCAAAAGGTAAAGTACTTTGAACAAGTTTTCGAAAGGACATCAAGCTTCCAAAAGTGGCGCAGCAAGAAAAAAAGGGAGACCCTTGAAGAAATAAATTGAAACTGTGGCTGAAACACAGGGCTCAATGATAAAGCCAATTGTGAGGTTGAAACAAGACTGGACAACATTCCAATCTACTGTACATAGGACAGGTGTCAGAAAAAAGTCCATGGAAACTAACAGCAACAACACGCAAAAACAATTCTGGAACAAGAACCCACAGCAGTTATAAATATTAAATCCTAATGTATCTGGGTCTTAAAAAGAAAAATTTACAAATACTTAAAATCTAGGAGAAAAAATATAAATCAGTCATCTAGATTTTGAAACATCAAATTCAAGGTGCATTTGAAAATCCTTATTTTAGCTATTTCTTATTTATGAAAAAAACTATAGTTTGCTATAAATAAATAATTTTAAAATACTTAATCAGATTATTCTAAAAAGTATACTTAAAATCATTATCATGGAGAAGGGTTCCTGGGGAGTATGACGGGGACAGGGATAAAGGCACCTGATGTCCAAGAGTTCAAAAAAAGAAAATGATGGCGGCAGTAATTTTATAGCTATGCTAGATCTAACTGATATATGGATTGTAATAATATATGTAAGAGATCCCAACAAAGTATGTTTTAAAAAAGGTAAAAAGCTCTGAGCATACTTAATAAAAGAGAAGACAAAATTTTCAATATAAAAAAGTATAGAAAAATATCCAACATCTTCAGTCATTGGAGAAAGGCAAATTAAAATTATAATTACATGCACTTATACATATACTCAAATTCCTAATTTTTAAAGACTGGTTATACTGAATGCTCTCAACATTTTGAAGCATTCAGCAATCATATAAACTGTCTATGAAAGTCTAACATCAGATAGTCAATTTGGAGAACACTGTGGGGATTTCTTAAAATGTTAACAACACCCTAACTACACACACCAGATATTCTACTCCTAAGTAATTACACATGAAAATAAAACACCCCAAAATATCTCCATCTAAAGATTTGTATATGAATATTCAAAAAACTTTATTTGATATTATTATGGACTGGAAAGAATAGAAATATCTATGAATATATCAATGATCACCAATTCCCAGATATTAGAATAAGAAAATACTACAGACATGGGAAAATAAGCTAGTGATGCACATAAATGGGGATAATTCTTAAAATAGTTATACTGAGTTAAAAAAGTAAGGAACACATGATTTAAATAAAATTTGCAAACAATTCTAGAAAATACAAAATAAGTGCAATGACAGTGTAGGTTTGATCTTCCCGTATTAGGGAAGGGAAAGGCAAATGGGATGGGAGACAACAGTCTTAAAGCCACAGTATGATCTTGTACTCATGATAAACATATCCATCCTTTTAACTATGGTGATATTTTAAAGAATTTAGATGTTCGTCGTAACTAGTGGAACATATATAACAAGGAAAATTAAAAAGTGAAAGTCTGCAATCCATACCTTGAATACAAAACTAAAGGTGAATCCTTTTGAATATATCTTAGGCAGTAAAATAATTTGCAGGATAGAGGTAACAATTCTGAAATACAGTGAGGGATCTGTTTTTATACCACATGGTGATGTTCGGTAGGTGTCTAGGGACTAACTGCATGGTCTGTGGTTGAAAACTGTCACTTCTTCCCCAGTAGAGAAGATCCACCTTTACAAAGATTAAGTCTGAGAAACCCTGTGCTGTGTTGCTATAGTATGGAATTGACTTGATGGAAGTTGTTTTGGGATTGCTGTAATTAGGCGAAGAGGAAAAGTTAAAGAAAAATAATTTAGTTGGCCATAAGAAGACAAATGCCTTCAATGGAATGTATTCCATATTAATAATAGCAACATGATGAATCCCCTTTTAACTGCCCTGAGGTGTAGCTAAGCTAGTCATTTCCTGAAAACAAACATGTCAAAGTTCCTCTTTGCGGCTAGTGAACGCCCCTCTTTCAGCCCACGTGCCCTCTGTCTCAGGCTCTCTCTAGTCCCTCTCCAGCTGTTGATCTCTTCTTGATGTTCAATTCTCTAAAATCTGACTTCTCCCTTCTCTCTCTTAATTATCTTAATAATCACCCATTCTGCTTATGATCTCTTTTTACCTAAATGCTTTCTGGACATAATGAATCTCGGTATCGGTTTGATTTGGTGAAATACTGTGTCCCGTGCGTTCCCACAGTTAGATAGCACAACTTTGGACAGCGCACCTGGTCACTTTCTTCTTTAGTTTCAATTCTGTGCTGCCAGTTTACAAAGTTAGGAGGAGATGAACTCTTCAATTGCAAGTAGAATATCTGTGGAGGTATAAGCTTTTGAATTTGAAAGCTAAAGTTTACAAAGCCATCTAGACTTGTATATGATCTGCCCACTCATTTAACTTCGATGACCTCATGTCCTGCAATGAAACGAGTGACACCTTCACTCAATTTTGCTATCAAAGTCGCTTCCTTGACATTTCCTCATATGTGTCACACATGACCTGAAGGCCTGTACAGTACTGATCTCTTCGTCTGGAGTGCTGCTGCTGAGGCTTTTTCATTGCAATATCCTTTGACCTCTTTCATACTTGTGACTCAAGCAACACCTTCACACTCATAACCACACTGAGCTTCCTATTTAAAATCATGTTGTCCCTTTCAAGCAGTCATAAATTTGCTTTTTTGGGGGGGGGGAGGCAACACTGCCTCTGGTGGTCACGGTCGCTACCCAGTGCTGCTCCTGAGAGCTGCCGCTGGATTTGAACTGCCAAGCCCACGGGCCACAGCCTGCAGAACTCAACCACTTATGCCGCCGGGGCTCAGCCCATATTTGCTTATTTTGATTTTGCATTTTATCCTACCTTATTTTCACATAGTAATGAATATTTTAAAAGTACTGCATAATTTTGTTTTGCATTAGAAATTATTTTATTTTATATTTCTGATACATAGGGAGTTTTATTGGTTGTTCATTTGGTCTGTTGTGTAATTTGGTTTTGAGTAATCTAAAGCAGTATCTATAACTATGTATTTGACAAATTATAGAAAAAAATTAACTTAAGTGACTATAAAATTGTATCATTTCGGGAGGGGGAAAACCCATTCTAAAACAAAATTACATGAAATAAAATGTGGCACTCCTCTCCAAAGTGGGATATTTTATCAAGATTTTGTATTTATTTATTTCTTTGCAAAACAGCCTCATCATCTCCAAAGTGCTTTCCATTATTGCACTTATGCTTTTATCAAATCAAATCTGTGGTTTCATTCTTGGAAACATTTTTTCAAATTTATCCATTTGGATGGCTGACAGCACCTCCCTCATTTGGTTTATTTCCCTCTTCTTGCCCTCAAATTGCTGTGCTTTCATGTCCCTCTGCATTTGTGGAAACAAAAAGAAGTCACATGGCGAGAGGTGACGTGAGCAATGTGCATGGGGCAAGATAGGCATGCTGTTGGGGGCCCCAAACATGTGCACTGAGATGGGTGGGTGAGCAGGTGCATTGCCTTCAGGGTAAAAATAGGCCCCTATCTGCCACAAATCAAGTCTCTATTGTCATGCATTTTATGCACTCTTCTCAGAACCTCTAAATAGAAAATGATTGATAGTCTGACCTGATATAAGGAACTCCAGAATCACTATCCTCCTCATTTCAACAAACAAATGAGTATCATTTTTGGTCTTTGGAGATGAGGTGAAAATGGTGTCTTCCACTGCTTTGATAGGTGCTTGCATTCAAGGGTCGTGAGATTTCTAGTCACCATTAATGATCTTGAGGAAAAAGTCTGGGTCTCTTCAAAGCAGTTCTTTCAAAGGAAGGCCTCCTTCCACAACACTCTGATGGTCCATTAGAACTGGAGGCAAGAATTTGGCAGTGGTCCTCCTCTTTCCAAAATCTGTTAAAATCCACTGAGCCTAGTAGCTCCAGGGTAGTCCAGATAACTTCCCTACCTCTTCACTGTTCTGTTGTTGGTCTTCAAGTACAAGTACACAGATTTTATCGACATTTTCCTTCTTTAGGAAGTTGATGGATCTCCAGAATGAAGTTTGCTATCAATTGCTATTTACCCCATTTTTGAAATGAGAACATCACTCAGCCACTTGAGTTTTTCCCATAGCACTGTGCGTGTAAGCTGAGTTCAACATCACAACAGTTTCTGTGGCATTTGTACTAAGCTGACAACAAAATTTCACAGCTGCACACGGTTCTCATAATTTAACCATCACAAAAAGGAGACTCAAGTGAAGCAACTTTTTCAAAAAAAGTTCACTGTCATGAGATAGAAACTTTCTATTGCGATCACTAACTCAGAAGGAGATGCTCAATGCTGGTCTAGTGGGAGAAAGGTGTATTATGAATTTCTGCCCAGCAGTTTTTCCCATATTTGGGAGTAGCCCCTATGTAGCATATATTCAATTTTAAATTATGTTATATAAAATCATACTTATGAGACATAAAAACATGTAAGTGATCAACTTGTAACTACTTATAAAACTTTACAGTTCCATACTTCAAACTCTGTCCATGGCCTTTATGTAAACCCTCAAAAGAAAGAAGACATAAGCAAGTAGCTGGGCTTGCTCACTAAACGATTTATTAAAGTCAAATTTTGTTCGGCTTGTGGAAAAACATCTGTGTTCATAATAAATGTTTTCAATAAGAGTGGAATCATATCTCTGCAATGCACTAAAATTAAACCACCTGCTAAGGGTAAGTAGATGAGAATAAATATCATTATTCCAAACAAGCAGAATGTAATACCTGCTTGTATTATAGCATATGGATTTTTTTATATTGTCAATAAAGCACTGTGGAACCAAAAGCCACAGAGAGCAATATTTTAGTTTTGTAAAGAGAATTTAAAAGTAGAGTATACATCTTTTAAATGCTATGTAATGCCATATAATGACAGGTTGACAGGTAGTGACAAATGATGTTTTAAAAGCTCACTCATAATGAAACTGTAGGTCTCATTTTCCTATAATTTTATCTGTCACTAATTGCTATATCTGGATAAAACAGATTACTAAACAGATGTTCATCAAGGACTTTGATAATTTTTAATAAAACATAATGATTTAAACCTACATCTATAAATCACTTTTCATTCTATTATTCATATCCTAGCTAAACATGTTGTTAGTTGTCAACACATTTTTTAAAAAAAAACAAAAAAATGTGGGTGTTTGAAGTATTTTTTTCAAAACTTTATTTATATTAAATTGAATAGCAATACTGTTTCTTTGAAATCTTAAATACAATTTGTGAGTGAGATACTTGGCCAATTCACAAACAAAAAACAAGCTGAAAATTTTGGATGATATGACATATATATCTGCTCATTCTTGAAGTTTGGAAAAAATTGTCTTTATATTGGGACTACCAGACAATGGAAATTCATAGCTTGTAAAAAAACACACAAAGTTTGAAAAATCTTATTTCACATAAAATTGGTGACCTAAAGAGCTTCTAGATGTCACTTTCAAAATCAATTTCTGAAACATCTTATGAGTCAGTAAGACAAAACGGAACAACAACAACAATAAAAACACGTGTTTGAAGGCTAACAAAAAATAATGAAAAATGAGATCGATTTTACAAAACTTAAAGTTTTATTGGGCTTAGGTTTTTCAAATTTTTTCGAACTTTAGGACAATTTTAAATTAGTGTATCAATTTCCATGGTTCTGTGACAACCTTACTAAAGAAAGCAGCGGACATCTCTTCCATTTGCAAAGTTTATTCCGCCCATCTTCCCATCAGATAAAGAGATGTCAGGAATGATCCTCACTAACCAGAAAGATGCACGGGAACCCTCAAGTTTTAAAGGAGTCATAGATATTCTCCTAAAGACTTAAAAATCTGAAAATGATCATTTGTTCTCTCTCTTGATTCTGCTGTCAGAAGAAGCAGGCCTGTGAGTCTGTCTGTCTCTCTCTCTCTCTCTCTCTCTCTCCCTCAGCTTCCATCTGCCAGCTCCATCTTTCCTCACCCACTGGTTTACCTGCCTTGAAGTTGGTCTCTGCAATAAAAATGGCAATCCATGACTGCAGCCAGGGAAGACATCATAACTCCCTTCTCGCCAGATTCTGTTGTAGTTTGTTAGTGAGTCTGTGTTAAGCTTACGCTTCTCTTCCTTTATGTAATAGTGGCTGTTGTGGACTTTGTAACCACTTTAAAAATCATTTTATCGGGGGCTCATATAGCTCTAATCACAACATATACATACATACTTTGTGAAAGTACTTACATATTTTTTGGTTGGGGGTAACACTCACACAACTTTTATCACAATCTATACATCCATCCATTGTGTAAAGCATACTTGTACATTTGTTGCCATCATCATTCTCAACACATTTGTTTTCTTCTTGAGCCCTTGGTTTTAGCTCCTCATTTTCCCTCTCCCCTCTCCCTTCACCCACATAAGCCTTTAATAATTTATAATTTTTTTGCCATAGCTTACACTGTCCAATGTCTCCCTTCACCTACTTTTCTGTTGTCCATCCCCCAAGGAGGGGGTTATATGTAGATCCTTGTAACTAGTTCCCCCTTTCTATCCCACCCTCCCTCCACCTTCCCAGCATTGCTACTCTCAGCACTGGTCGTGAAGGTGTAATCTGTTTTGGATTCCCTGTGTTTCCACTTTATATCTGTACCAATGTACATCCTGTGGTCAAGGCCATGCAACCTTCTTCTAGTTCTTAAATGTGACCCCCATCATTATCCCAGTTCAAAAAGGGAAGCAATGATTTTTGCAAATAAAATACTTTTATTGGGGCTTATGCAATTCTTATCACAATCTGTACATAAGTCCATTGTTTGCCAAGCACATTTGTACATCCATTGCCCTCATCATTCTCTTAATATTTCCTTTCTATTAAGCCCTTGGTATTGGCCCTTAAACTAGATAACTCTTTGGTTTCAGGAAAAGTTCCAACAATAATCTCCCTGTATCTGGGTATTCTAAATACTTTTCACTTCATTTCCTTTGATTTCTTGTTCATTACAAACTTCACCTCCCTTAATAAATCTATAAATTATAATCTCACTCTGGCTCTTGTTTCTGAAAGACCTAACACAATTTAGCAATAGTATGAAGGTATTAATGTTATCCCCAATATATCCCCTTTGAAAATATAGGGACTTGCTCAAACTCTGGAACAATCAGACTAGTTCTTTGCAAATATGCTTCTTCATAAAAGTTTAAAATTGATGTTCTGATTATAATATGACTTATAAGTTGGTATCAAACCTAGGTGATCAATACTAATTCTGAAGCAGTTATAGTTCTTAATTTTAGGCATCACTGATAATTATGGAGAATGACAGTGACAATTTTTTCCAGCTACAGTATATTGGGGAATGAGACTGGCCTTTACTCTTTCCTTATACATATTATTAAGCATAGTAACCATATCAGATATATACATATATATACATACATACATATATTGAGTTTGATTGAAGTTATTTGAGGAAAAGTAATTAAGTTCTGGATATAAAGGGGGAACTTGTATATTGGTTGATATTTCTAGAGTAGGATATATATATATATACAAATATATAATTTCTCCTCAGATATTATCAAGTATTTACACAAGATAGCTACAAGAGAGAAGGAAATTATTTAATATATGGAAGACCTTTAAAATTTTTCTGAAAGTTAAGTCCTATAAAAATATAAATATAGATGTATTTCAAAATGTTTTACAAAGCAAATACACATATTAACTTGTTATAGCTTATGTGAACTGGATCTAGTTGGACAATGGAAAGATTATCATACATTTTGTAAAAACGAAAGCAAGAAAAAACACCAAATGATGGTGTACCCTCTGTGAAGGAGGAAAAATAGTTAATGCTCTATGAAGAGTTTATGGGGTGCCACATAGAATGTACAGTTTAAAAACTGATAAATCATTTTAAGAATAAATGACATGATGTTGAAGGTGAGACATACAGTAGACCATCCACATTAATGGCAGACTGGGAAAATGAAATCCTGTTTGGATCCTAAGTGAAAGGCCCTGATGGTTAACAAAAGGAAAACATCCAACAAGGTAGTATCTTACACTATTCTGAAAAAAGAAAGCTTAGCACACTTTTGACATGATGGGTTCCAAAATCATCACATGCATATCAGCTGCAGTCAAGAGAAAAAGTTCTCATGGAAATATTGAACAAGTGGTATCAAGATCCTGAACCATTTCTTGGAAGAACTAGAATAGGAGATGACACTCTATCTCTATCTCTCTATCTATGTAGAGAGAGACAGAAAGAGAGGGGAAGTGATGGAGAGTTATGTTTCTCTAGAGCACCCAGCCTGAGATATTTGGAACTGCGATTGGGATTTAGAGAAAAATAATTCTAATGATCAGATTTCCAATTTGTTTTTCAAATATCAGTAGTTTCAAGACAATGATATCCTTACCTCCACTAGTACTAATAATTTTACCTTTATTATTAAACAAGGTCTTTTATCATTTGGGATAAGAGATGCCAATGTTAATACACAAAATATTTTCACTACTAGATGAAGTATGGATGACAAGGGAGGGTATGAGTGCTTGTGTGTGTGACATTTTTTTTTTGCAGCTTTGTCACAAAGAGGATAAGGAAGCTGGTTGGTAGGTGCTATTAAAATCGATAAAATGATCAATTTTATCATAATTATATAGGTGATTATGATTCTGGGCTTTGGAAGCAGATTTGTTTTGGTTCATAAAAATCCCTAAAAGTGGGCTGAGCTCCGGTGGCGTAGTGGTTGGGCGCAGGACTGCAGCCCACTGGGATGGATGTTCAATTCCAGCTCACAGGAGCAAAGGCTGGGCCTCCTACTCCCACTACCAGAGGGCAGTGATGCCTAAAAAACTGAAAAATAATATCCCTAAAAGTTTTCATTGTTGCTCTGAAAAATAGTCTTATTTCTTGAAGGGATTAACTCAATACTGCTTAAAACCAGAATCCAGAGTTTTAGTAGAAGAGTCAATTAATTACAATGCCAACTAAATTCATAACTGTGAATGGTGTATAATATAAAAGTTAGACATTGATTAAGAAGAACTGTGACCCTGACACTTGGGATGGGGACATATGAGAAGACAATCAGAAAAAAATGCTAACTTTTCTCCACATATTTCTATTGAGTTGGTATTGACATTCCAATCATCTGAATATTTTGCTTCAATCTTAACTTCAAATCATTAATCAATATAACCACTGTCACCTCCAATCACACTTGAAGTTATTTACCCAATTTTGCATGTTAATATGACACTTGGGATGCTATCTGGAGCACAGTCTGATGCCAATACCTTACAAAATATTACTCTGTTACCACCCTTTATTATTGACCCTAGAACTTTATTGCTATATTTGTCTCAGCAAGTTGGAAAAAGGTGAAATGAAAACTGTGATCCAGGAAGAGCTTAATGTGAAGAGGATTTGAATCACATCATTGAAGGACAAAGAGTATAGAGTTCAATGTGGATTACACTATGAAATAAAACAAAAATATTCACACCTGAGCTAATAAGTGTTATCATGATAAATGAATAAATTTATATATAAAGGACTAAACATCCCAAGGTTCTTTTCTTGAATACATAATCAGCCCCATGGAAACAACATTCAAGATATCCAGGAACTTATACTAGGCAAATATACTATAAGGAAAGTTTTTAAATTTAAATAAAACAAAGGTTTTTTTTTCAAAACTAAGTTCCATCTTACCCAAGCCACAGAATTGTGAATCATCTCATCTGCACATGGGGTTTCAATCAATAGAGAGGCTCAAATAAGGATCAATGACTTTATTTTATATTGTTGATGATGATTATTGAAATTCTGTCAGAAGGACCAATAGATTTCTTAGGGAAAAATGTTTCCCTAGTTCTTGACGTTTTTATTTCTAAAATTATTTTATTGGGAGTTCATATAGATGTCATCATGCCATAGTTCAAGCACATCCAGCATATTGTACAACTGGTATCACGATTGGTTTCAAACCATTCCTTCTTGAACCGCTTGGCATTGGTTCCATTTTATGTCCCTCCCTTAACACTCCTCACTCCCTCCCCCCCCAAATCTTATTCTACTTATCCATCCTCTAGGTTCATCAATCATGGCTTTTGCAGATACTGAAAAACAGAAAAAACATATACACTTGCGATATGTATGTAGGTGGAGCCATTACCAGGAGAAGAACATTATATTTGTAGAAGATCTGTGAAAAAGGAGACTCTCAACAAAATAGATTGACACAGTGGCTGAAACACTGGACTCAAGGAGAGTAATTCTTCGAAGATGGTGCAGGATCAGGGAGCATTTCCTTCCTTTGTACATGGGGGCTCTGTGAATCATAACCAACTTGATGCATAACCAACTTGAACAGTACCACCAATTGGTATTAAGGATAGCTTTTTTAATTTCTTTTTTGTCCAAAGGATAATTTGAGGGGAAAAATTGAAGAAACATCCTGTACTTGGTCATTTCTTTCTGCCTTTGTCACAAGATGGGCAAAGTTTTAGACTGATAGGCTCACTGAGGTTGGTCCTTTATAACTGGTCGCATGGATCCAAGCTTTAGTTAAGACACAATTGATACTAGAACAAACAAGAGAAACAACAAAAAACAATAGCTACCCCAAAGAAAGAAACTGAACACATGTTGCAATGTGCTATGATTTGGAATTACGAGGGCAGCTCCATTCTGAATGATGTGCTTTACACACACACACACACACACACACACACACACACACACACAGAAAAAGCTACCACTGGTATTGATTCCTGTGAATGGCAACCTTAGGGAGGGGTTCAGAGCCTGTGATTCTTCATAGGAAACATTGCCTTATTGCTCTACTCATCTCAACTGATGGGTTTGAGCTGCCCACTTAGTGGTTAATATTCTAACACTTCCTCAACAGTTTGCTCAGGGGTGCTTTCCGTAAGCTCTATAATTGCTGGGTGCATGCAAGTTGATCCGGAATCATAATGACCCTAAAGGGCAAATTAGAGCTGTTACATTGAGTTCCCTTAGTGATAGTATTCATATCACCAGAGTGCCAGACTTTCTCCTGGGCCTCTGGGTAGGTCTAAACCACTGACTTTTCAGTGAATTACTGAATATTTAACCATTGTTCCATGAACATTTATTTTCATCGACTAAACCAGTCTAAAAAATGGGTCCATATAAGTTCCCTGTCAATATGGGGCTTAGACTGTCCTGTTAAAAAATAACAAAGAAAAGCACATTAAAATTTAAATATTTATGGCAACTTAGCTAATACTGAATTTTGCACCTTGAAATTTAACTAGCCAATTGGTCAATTCATATTAAAAGCCTTTGTGTGTTAAATTATTCTATAAAATCCCTAATAGTAAAAATTTGAATTAAATTAAATTTATCTAAAAGCATTCTTAATGTAATCTCCAATAAACCCTTATAATTCATGATTTAAGCAGAGCACAATTTTTGTCTTTTTTTCAAAGATGCATATAACTTACAAGAAAAATAATATATTAAATACAGTAAATAAGAGAAAGTAAAAATAAGAAATAAAGAGAATAAAGCAAATTATTTAGTTAATATAGGAATTTCTTAAGAGGAAAAAAAGATATTTAGAAAATAGTAAGAAGTCAGGGTAGGCAGGGGGAAGAAAATAGTAAAAAAGGCAAAATATTATAAATGAAGGCAGACTCCTACAATGTAGTTATAATAACCCTCTTGTTGCTGTGAAATAACTTTTCTGCTTGAAATTGAGTGACAAAAGTTTTAAACACAAAAACACAAATGAAAAAGAGATCACCCTCATAATTTAAAGGTGCAATCTATAAATTACATGAGCAGAATCCTAATGGGAATTTCCATTCCTAGAATCAGTGTGTATTGTAATAAATATTGGTCTTTCACTTAAATCAGATGTTTTTGACATTATCCTGAGTCCTATTAACTGTTTTCAGTTTTATTAACTCTTCAAAGATATCCATTTCCTTACCTACTTAAATTCTACATTTCTGTCTTGCTAGGGTTTTTTGTTAATTTGTTTGTTTTTGTCTTCCTTCCTTCCCTCTCTCCTGCCTATCTTCCTCTCATTTTTGCTTTTTTGTTAATATAAGTATGACTATATATAGAAAACCATATATTTTATTTATAAAGTGAACTGTCACTTCTTCACAACAATTTGCTTAAACAGAAGGTGAAATTGCATCCACATTTAGAAGTTAAAACTTTAAAGCACTTCTGAATATTTGAGAAAATTTTATAAAGTATAACTAAATTGAGATTTTTATAAAATTTAACCCACATCCTCCAACAGACATTTATGAGACATTCTTTCTATTCACTATTCAAATGAAAATATGTTTTTATTTCACACCACAAGGTATTGGAAGCAATATATATTTTTGTTTTTAACTTCTGAAATATATTCTATAGCTATTTTAAAAAATAAATAGAAAAACACTGCAATGCAACAAAGTGATAATCTTACAAATATTAATATAGTGAAGTTTCTTAAGCTGTATTCTTTAAAAAGAAGACATAAAGTGACCTTTCTAAGTTCCTCATTTAAATTATCAGCTTAAAGGGTGATCTTGTGAAGTAGAGGACTTTTGAATTATTTATGAACGCACTGCTTGTATAGAGAGTTCTATATGCAGTTGCACTTCTACTTTCAGCTTTGTTTAGTGAGTGGCAGCCAAGTCCATGAAAGAGATTAAATATAAAATCACTCTCAGAAATTTTAACGGACACATAAGGAAGGACAGCCAGGGCAAGAAAAAGAGAAGCTGGCCTAATTATACATTTCAAATGTCACTTAATTATGACTGTTTTCAGATTAATTAATGTATCTCTTTATAAACCTAATATATTTTATTCATTGCTGAAAACATTCTTCTTAAAATCTTGGCTCAAATATTTTATTATTTTCATAAGTTGTGGACTCCTAATACTTCAAATGATCTTAATAATTTATCCTGATATTTTACTTATTGGCTGAACATAGCTCTGGTGAATTACACATTGGAATAAAGAGAAGGTCAATAGTTTGAAATCACCTATGCTCCATGTGGAAAAAATGAAGTGTTTTCTTTCCCATAAAAATTTATAGTCTTGGAAACTTAGGGCATTTCTATTCTGTTTTAAAGGTTTCCTGCAAATGGACTCCATTGAAATTAGTGAGTATTCATAATATTTTTTCATCACAAGCCTTTTCAGATTAACTTTTTAAGCTAGGATATTTATTGCAAAACCACACAAACTTTATTGAATTAGGATGTTCAATCCAATGGTCTTTGGCACATTTCTGTGGCAAATGTATCAAGATCAAACAGGTCCTTTACTAATATATATATATATCCTACTAATGTATATACTAGCATGTATATATTAGACTAGTATATATACTATATATACTATGCTAGTATGTACTATATACATTTCGTGCATATATGAAATTATATATATATATATAATTTCAAATAATGAAAGAGTAAGAAAATATCAGAAGATGCCATTTATGTAGAAGTCATCAAAATATAATTAACATGAAAGTCATGTAATAATATGCTCATACTTATTTCAGTTATTTGTTTCCGAATATATATTATTTCCTCAGCAGTTAATAACTTCATACAGTGAATGCAGTATAATACAAAAGAGTAAAAATGAGTAAAAGTCTAGAAAGATTGATCATACCATGATAATTTTAAAATTTAAAATTACTTGCAATAGTTGGAGAACAACTGATTAAGATTTTACTTATCACCCTAACTTTAGCATTTTATAAAAATACCAGTCCAAATTTGTGACTGTATAAATTATACAGAGAAAGCAAAAAGTAGACATGACTCAGGTGTTTTGTCTTAATCTGTGTTCTCTATTTTACCTCTTCTCCAGGAGGACAGCATGATTGGTGAAGGGGAGGGGCAGGCAAGGAGTGGAATGCCATGATGGAGATGGATGGACACGGTGTCTGCAACCAGGATCGATGGTGAGAATGGTGCAGATGGGGGCGAGGTTTGGTTCTGTGGGCCATGCATGAGAACCAAATGGAAGGTCCCTGACAACAGCAACAACAGTTCATCTCCGTGTTCATCACCATCCATTGCAATAGCTACCAAATTCACAGACAATATTCTGAATTAAAGGACTTATCAAGAAAAAGATCAGGATGCAGTGCAAGTGAAAAAAATCTTCAGGATATAGTTGTTCATCAGGATATAAAATGTTGTTTCTGTTAATTCCCAAAGGGGCATACCACTGCTCTTGAAGTTTCAACATAAAGACATTCAGCCCAAGCTCCATGGCCCCACCAGACTAGCTCCCTAAATTAAGAGTCCAAAGGTACCCCACTCCAGTAAGTGTAAGTCCAAAGGTCCTCAACTCTACTTAACAGGGTGGCCAGCCCAGCTTCCACAAATAAATGCCCAGAAGTACCCTTTTCAAGGCAGCAGCATAGAGATAAGCAACCTCATATGATCCCGGGCCTCCAAGTCAGCCACTCTGTTCCAGATTCTGGCATCCTGCCATGTGACTGCTCCTCTGATTGCACAGCTATCTTCGGAATCCAGGGGGTTCCACCCACAGGATCATGGTTCTCAACCTCCCCAATGATGCCACCCTTTCATAAAGTTACTCATGGTGTGGAGATCCTCTGACCATGAAATGAGTTTCGTTGCTACTTCATAACTGCATTTTTGCTACTTGGATGAATCTGGTGACCCCTGTGAAAGGGTCATTGGACCCCCAATGTTGAGAACTGCTGGTTGTAGAGAATGAACTTCATTCCTGTCTTTTGCTGCTAATAAGATCAATTTCCCTGCTTCTCAGAGGACTCGTTTTATATTAAACAGGTGGCATTTCAGGGAATCTTGTTCAGAATTTGTGGTAGTTATATAGTCTCATGCTAACTTAAATATGTATGAGAGTCTAGAGGTGGCACTTAGCATGTTGTGCTCACTTGAAGGTGCAAGCTAGACACATACAGCACTCTGGAGATCATCTTCTTTCTGCTTCCCTTTCTCTCTCGCTCTCTGCTTTACCTTCCAGCTCACTGGCCACCCCCACCCCCACCCGCCCCGAGGGATCCTGGAGTCCTACTGCATTTTCAACTTCAGGTCTTTGCATACCCTGGTCTATGATATTCCTGCATTCTTTGTCATAGAATGCAAATGCCTGAAGCTAAAGAGGTACTTAACGACTAATATCTGACTTGTGGACGTGAACTGGGCAGGAGTGGGATATGTGCTGTATATATAATTACTTCTTTTTTTTTTTACTTTCAATAATTTTCTTGGGGGCTCTTACAGCTATTATAGCATTCAATACATCATCTGTATCAAGCACATTTGGACATATGTTGCCACATTCATTTCCAAACATTTTCCACTTAAGCCCTTGGTATAAGTTCCTCTTTTAAAAAAAAAAAAAGACTCCTCTTTCCCCTCCCCCTCTCTTTTTAAAAATTGAATCATTTTATTGAGTACTCATAGACCTCCCCTCACGATCCATACATATATCAATTGTATGCAGACCTCATTTGCTCACTTGTTGCCACCATCACTCTCAAAAAATCTTCCCTCCACTTAGGTCCCCAGCTCCACCTTCCCATATTTCCCTTCCCCTCCATGACCCTTTAAGAATTTACAAATTGTTATTTCATATCGTACACTGTCCAATGTGCCCCTTCACTCAGTTCCATGTTGGCCATGCCCCAGAGAGGGTGTTATATATGTATATCCCTGAAATTGGTTCCCCTTTTCTAATCTCCACTATCCCTTCACCCTCCCAGAGAGGGAATATCTATCCTAAATTCCCCATGTTTCCTACTCCAGTGTATATCCTCTGTTCTAGCCAGACTTGTCTGGAAGAAATGGGAGGAAGCATTTCATAGCTAGAGGAAAACAAATATCATTGTTACTATTAATATAATACTGTGTTTTAGACATTTGGAAATGTCACTGCCTCTGCTCTCTAGTCTACCGTTGTAACACAGAGTCACTCACAGGTAAATCCTATTATTACCCATGGTTCTGCTCCAGCCCACTCCTTACCAGACCCATACAGGAAATGGTCATTTGGTAGGGATTAACATTTCTGACAGCCGGCTGAGCCCCGGTGGCGTAGTGGTTGTGCGCGGGACTGCGGCCCACTGGGATGGAGGTTCAATTCCGGTTCCCAGGAGCAAAGACTGAGCCTCCTACCCCCACCACCTGAGGGCAGTGATGCCTAATAAAAAAATAAAAAAAATTTTGAGGGTCACAATCACATCAAATAGTTCAATGTCCCTGCAAAACTCTAGGTGCTACCAGGGAAAATGCACAAGGCAAGACATTCCTAGCCTATGATCATTTCCATGTTGGTCCAAGGAAGCAGTCTTCGCAGAGTTTCTTCTTTCCCTGGATGAGAAATCTCAGTACATTGACAAAGGTTAAACATAATCAGTGATCATTTCTGGGGGAAGAAAAGACACATAACTTTAGGTAGCTGAGGAAGGAATCCTTTCTCCTTTCCTTTGCTCAGTTATTTCATCTTCATGGGGAGTAACTCCTCTGAATTTTCAGGACCAAGTTTATCTATTTCTTTTTCTCAGCTGAAATATTATCTTCACAAGATTAATAAAATAACAAGCATACACTAATACTTTCTATTTCACACTTTGTCAATGGCATTTTTGAAATTTATACCTGTGGTTAGTTTGGGGGGTACTTAAAACAAAATTCTATTTTGGAATGGCAAGATTATTGGACTCTAGTATCACTGTGCCCTAAAAGTTATAAAATGCATTTAATAAATAAAATTATACATATAATTTTACATATACATATAATTATACATATACAATAAATAAAATAATACATATTACAAATATGTAATAATAATACATATTATTAGCAACTCTTAGTAAAATGTGCTATCTTTCATAGTGCTTTTAACTAAATGCGAACTAAAATGAATGGATATTATTACTTGCCAAGCATGTAACAAAATAACCTCTGAAACATTGGCAATGTCCAAGCTAATCAAGGTAGTATGTGCGAAATGAAGATTTCAATCTGGATATAGCACACATGGCCTTATTCTTTCCACCCAGCACTCTGACACTAAGGTCACTATCTTTTTTTCTTGATGGATAGAAACAACTATTCCTTAGTATGAATACCATTACTAGTTTGTATATTTTGAAATAGAGTGATAAACGCAAGTGACTCTGTCATTTACATCTCAATTATATCAGTGAACTCTAGGTTCTATTCATTATTGTAGTTCCAAGTCTGATAATTAATAGTAGATACTGTTAGTAAGCAAATGATGTCAGCCAACAAGCAGAGAGTTGTTTTTGTTTGTCTGCTTGTTCGTTTGTTTGCCAGATCATTTCCCCACAGCCCTTGGCATTGGTTTGATTTCCCACTTACTGATTGTCTCTACTTTTATTCCTCGAAGTCAACCAATCCTCTATGTAGATGGATCTGCCAAGCACAGCTCCTGTTTTCCATCAGAGGCAGAGCCATGATGAAACCTTGGCTCAAGAATACCATCTCTACCATGGGTGGGTGTGTGCTCTGCTCTAAGACAGCACATGTACTACTACTCAGACGAGCTCTTTATGTGACAATAGGTAGAGCAATCAAATTCTTCTGTGATAAATGTGTAGTATACCTAGTCGAAAAACACCTATTTTTCTTAGTAGACAGCACTATGTGCAGCAAAATATGTCTTGATCTTCTGGTGCTCCTTTTTGTTTTCTCCTGGCTACTCAATATAGAGTAAAATTTGACTCTAGATAACAAGTCCTCAAGTGTAGAATAAATTTGTATGGTGCGGTGAAACACATTGGAACGACGAGCATCATGTATAAAAGTAAAGGAAGTCTCTAAAGTAGCCAGTTTTACCCCGCAGGGCCAATGGGAGTCAACTTGAACTCAATGCCAATGAGTCCTGGTGAACAAGATGGAGAACTGGTGCAAAAGAAATGACAAGCAGGTGTGTGACCACAGCAGTGGGCTTTAACATCATAATCCAAAGAAGGGTGCTTGACAAGGCAAGAAGTTGTTCTTTTCTACAGAGGGTCTCCAGGAGTGGAAGCTGACAACCAGGCCAACAACCTGAAAAGGGTTTTGAAAACTTAAAAAAAAATGATTTGAAAAATGCTTTCCTAGCTGGAAGTTCTGCTTTCAGTGTGCAATCATTTACAAAGGTCACAGTAAACTTAGAAAATCTGTAACATTTATGGCTGCAATTCATGCCAATAAAGGCATACTGATAAAAGTAGCCAAATTTAATAATATAGGGTGCATGACTGCAAAGATGAGATCTAAGTACATGGTTACCCTCTCACACAGAATTTCTGTAGAAAACTGTGGAAGTCATGTGCTTATGTTAATTTTATAATTGAAAATGTAGGGGTGGAGTCTGGCCTGTTAATCAGGAGAAAGCTATTGAGTAGCTGATGAGACCTCTGTGTGGGCATGGCTTTCACCTGAGACTCCTGGGAAATCGCACGGTATTTCTCTCGTGAAGATGAGAAGCTATCTTCCCCAGTTGTTGGGAGTTAGTTTCAGAGACGATTAATCAGGGAAAAGACAAGATGCAGCCTCCGAGAAGTTGGAGGAGCCAGTGGAGAGACCACACAGCTTTGCCCTGATAAAGGCAGACCTTTGAATCTGGAGTGGCATGCTGTTGATGGACCTGAGCCCTGGAAACGAGAAGCCATGGGGAGACCCCTGCCAGCGCCATTCTGCAACCACTGACCTATGACTTCCTGAGTCGGAAGCAGACATTATAGACTGATTGCAGGCATATGGGTTAATATTGGACTTATGACTTTGCACTGGACTGGATTGGGATGCCTTCTTAGTGTCATATTTCTTTTGTATATAAACCCTTCCCTTATACCTATATGCCTGTCTCTGAAATTTGTTCCTCTAGTCTATCCAGACTAACACAATAAGACATACTTCTCCCAGCACATGTGCAGACTATCACCAAGCAGGTAGTAACATGAGAGCCTTGTGGTACAGGGGCAGTTTGACTGGCATTAGGGAAGTGAACACAGAATGCCTGCATTTATCTTAGTTCTGCCAGAAGAACTGGCTAATGTAGCCAGAAGAAGACCAACAGATGTATTTGAACTGTGGTTCTGGCAAAGAATATTTAAAGCATTTTTAAAGTACAGCCTATTTTTACAGTATTGGAAGAAATGAACCCAGAGTGCTACTAAGAGGCAAGGATGGTAAGAAATTGTATTCCTACTTTGAACACATTGTCAAGAAATACCATTGCCTGGTGAAACACATAATATTTGGAAGAGGAGCAGGGGGAAGAAGGCCTTATATGGGATGGATTGGCACAGGGTGGCATGAGGGGCCTCGGGCACAAGGATGATTGTGAGGAGGATGTGGGACCAGGATGTGCTTCCTTCTGTTGTGCAAAGATAGGGTCCCTCTGAGTCAGAGTCCCACTGATGACATCTAACAACTGAGAATACTGAGATAGCCTTAAGTCTGATAAGGGACTAAATATAGTGTAAGAAACGATGAATATTCAACTTATTCTAGGAAATAGTGCACACTTTTCATCATGTGATAACTAAGCAAGTTATTAATTATCATGACTGATAAAGCTTCTTGGAAATCAGATAACATACTCCCCAAATCCCACATTTTTATAGATTTGTAGAAATATATTGGAAATGAAATGGGTTTGCTGTTTATGAACATGCCTTTCCCCTAATAATAGAAAACAATGTTGTTGTCTTTTTTCAGTTTTGTGCTTAACTTATTTTACTCTTTTTAAAATTAGGAAACATCAAGTGGCACAGATAACAATTACTCTGGAAAAAAATGCCTATTTACTAATAATGAATTATGTGGTTCACTGCTGATGTCCTACAGAAAATCATTACTTACTGTAGTAATTGCACTGCTATTGTGAAAGCCCACACTCAGTGTCAGACTGCCAAAGTGGCTGACAAACAATGTCAAATAAATTCCTAACCCAAAATACTATCTGGTGTTTAAAAATGCATAATTATTGAAAAGAAATGGTATTCCTAGACTCCTAATGAGAACATATGGGCAGATATCAACAAATTGGGGGTCACTGAGCCAGAACATTTTATTGAGTCACTCCTGACAAAAGAATCAGCTTTCTTAATTCAATCTGAAGAGATCATTGCAGTTTGTCTGGTAAACCACCCTCGACAGTAAAATAATTATTCTTTCTATACTCGCCTTTAGTATTTCCCTATATGTGTCTGAAGAGCCTTTGTTTGGAATATTTTCCAGGAAATTGCTTGGTATATTACAGGGTATCTTTGAATATCCCAGGCCCCACTCCCCCCACAGGTTTGCTTTTCATCCTAACTAGAATTAAGTATCAAATTCACTATAGTCAAGTTGATTCTAATTAGAGCAAATCCAATTGCCCCTGTGTACTTGTAAAATTGTAACTCTTTGCTGCGTTGTTAGCTGCTCTGCAATTAGTTCTCACTCATCTACTGACTCTATGTATGTCAGATGTGGCCGTGCAACAGCCTCACAGTTGTTCTTACCTTTCATCCCATTGTTGCAGGTACTTTATCAATCCATCATGCCAAAGGATTCTTCTTTCTCACCGACCCTTCACTTCACCAGTCATGCTATGTTATTCCAGGGACAAGTGACTCTGAAAACATGTCCTAAATGCATGTGATGAAGTTCAGAAAAACGGCAAGCAGAGTCATATCTGTCCTCATCTGGCCACCCCAAAAGTCGGACATGTCTCCATGATCCATCTCTGTTCACCAGCTCTTACACCAGCCACTCCTCCCATGGTACTCTACATCTGTGATAGGTTGGCTAGTCCACTTAAATGTCCACACAGAACTCATGGATGGATGACACAATTAAGGAAGGTTATTGGAATGGTTTCAACACTTGTCTATCAGTTTGTCATACTGGCTTATGTGCTGTTGGAAACTCAGTCACTGATATTTCAAATATCAGCCTGGTCATCCCAAATTAGCAGGGATGCCCAAACCATAGATGGTCCACTTCTGAATATGTAGCTACTGAAAACTCTGAAGGTATAATTGAAACCATGTAAAATACTATAGAACTTATGAAAATAAGGGCACTGTCAGAGATAGTGCCAGAAAATGAGCCTACCCTGGCAGAAGTAGCTCAAAACAGGAATGGATAAGCACAGCATTCTCACAGAAAAGGTCAACATAATGTCATCATCAATAGAGTAAGACTTCAAGAGCTCCAATTGCTGATGGCGCATGACTCAATATGAGTTAAAAACATTTCCCAAATCTACTAGTAATCAGAACTTGAAGTGCACCAATTATAAATCTAGAAAATTATAAAGTGTCAAAATTGAAATGGAACTCATAAAGTGATATTTCAAGTGTTAGGGAACTGAAATTGACTGATATTTGGCCATTTTGAATCAGAAAATCATGTGATTCACTATACCAAAAATGACACAAGCAAGATAAATCATATTAAGTCATCTTCAAAGAAGAAATTTCAAGGTCTGACTTGAAGTACAATGCTAACTATGATAAAATAATGTCTATTCCCCTTAGGGAAAGCCAATCAATGAAACTATTTTTCACATCTTTTTTTTAATTAAAAATCATTTTATTGGGGGCTCATACATCATTTTACCAATACATAAATAAACATACTATGACAAGAACCCTCGCATGTCCGCTGCTGTCATCATTCTCCAAACATCCGCCCTTTTCCCCAGCCCCTGGTGTTGGTTCCTCCAATCCATCCCCTGTTCCCCTGCTCTCTCTGTCCCATCAACCCTCAATACTTTATAAAGTATTATTATTCTGTCATATGTTACCCTGCCCAACACCTCCCTCAGCCCATTCCCCCATTTTAAACTATTTTTAAAATGTACTTACCAACCATAAAGCTAGAGAGGAAGAAAATGAAGGATATTGTTAACATAATATGCCTATAATTGATCAAATATGCAATCAAGATACATTGGCAATTCAAATGAAAAATTTGAAATGAAGGGAAAAAGGAACAATAGTTGGAAAATATGATCTTGATAATAGAAACTAAGATGATGCTAACAAAATAGAAATGTTCAATTTCTGTTTCATAGCAAATAACATTTTTGACAAAACAAAGATTAAATATACACATGGATGTCTCAATATGAAATACACAGAAATGGAGTTGACTACATCTGGAGGAGGACACTGCAAAGAAACTCAGTATCAGCTGTTAAAAATGACAGGGCAAACAGCTCTTGTGTAAGTTCAAATTGAAACATTTCTGCAACACACAAAGTAAAAACAAAAATACTTGACCTAAATTTGAGAACATTTAAAGAACAGAATTGAAGACAGAAAATCAATAACATCATATATGAAAATAAGACGTGGTATTATAGAGAAAGGAAACAAAGAAAAGATCAAAGTGAATGCCACAAGAAACCCAGAAACTTGCTCTGATTCCTAGAGCAGGTAAGGAAAAATGGGGAAAATGATGAAGGGAAGCTTGAGATACAAGGTAAACATTAAATGAAATGTGCTAAGACTTAGCCAGACACCGGCTATCAAAAGATAATAGTGTCTGGGGTCTTAACAGCTTGAAGATAAATAAGCAGCCATCTAGCTAAGAAGTAACAAAATCCACATGAAAGAAGCACACCAGCCTGTGTGATCGTGAAGTGTTAACTGGATCAGATATCAGGCATCAAAGGCCCATAATAAAAATATCAATGTGAATGAGGGAGAACAGAATGGAGACCCAAAGCTCATCTGCACACAATTTGACACCCCCTTACAAAGAGGTCACAAGGAAGAGATAATTTAGTCAGGGTGCATTATAGCACTGTTGAAACATACAACTCTCCCCTAGTTCTTTAATGTTTCCTCCCTCACTAACATAACCCCAATTCTACCTTACAGATCGGAGCATGTACACTGTATAGATAAGAACTCAAGACACAGAGAATTCAGAACAGTTAAACTCCTCAGAGTAAATACTTAGATTAGAGATACCAGGAGGGGAAGAAGAAGGTGTGAGGAGAAAGGGGGAATTGATCACAATGACCTACATATAACCTCCTCTCAGGGGGGAAAGACCACAGAAAAGTGGGTGAAAGGAGACAGTGGTTGGTGTAATACATGAAAAACAATAATAAATTATCAAAGCTTTATGATGGATGAGCTGAGACCAAGGATTCAAGTAGAAAGAAAGTTTTTGAGAATGATGTTGACAACATGTGTGCAAATGTGCTTGACACAATGGAAGTATATCTGGGTTGTAATAAGAACTATACAAAACCTCCAATTAAATGATTTAAAAAAACAGACTTAGAAGTATAAAATCAAAATATAAACAAAGTCAGCATATTATAAAGTAAAAGAAGTCAAGGAAAAAACCAAGCCTCAAGTTGTATTATTGAAATAACCGATAGGGAATTTTTGAATGATGTTGGAATTATCAAAATAACATAGAAAGAATACAGCAAATCACTGCAGCAGAAAGAGCTGTTGGACCAAATGAACTAATGGACATTCCACTTGTTCAGGCGGTAGAATCAAAAGCAAGAACCAATCGACCCAAAGAAAAAAAATTGAAGTTGAACTGAAAGCATTGGGAATTGGTGGAATATTAATTGAAATTTTAATAAGCTGGTGAAACACTCACTTGTCCATAGCAAGAAATTTGGAAGACAGTTATCTAGCCAATTGATTAGTAGAGAGCCATATTTAGACCCATTCTAAATAAAAATGACCCAATTGATGCTAACATTATAAGACAATATCACTGCTAACACATGCAAGTAAATGTTTCCTTAAATCATCCAGCAGTGGTTACAGTGGTACGTTGACAAGGAGTTACCAGAGGTTGCCAGTGTTTACCAGAGGTTCAAGCCAGTCTCAGAAGCAGAGTGTAACAAGGGATACCATTGCTGCTATTAGAAGTAACTTGATTGAAAGCAGAGAATAATAAGAAGATGTATATTTCTGTTTTACTGACCATAGAAAGGCATGTAACTGTTCATAATATGTTATAGGCCGTCATGGACCCTCCATTGTATTAACTGGAATTTTTGCATGGATCAAGAGGAAGTTTTGTTACCAGGGCACATTACAATTTGAGTTTCTCCACCTCAGGCTTTGTTTTTGGTTTTTGTATACCCAAGTCCACATTTTTCAATTACTGCTTCTTCTTTTATGTTTCCTGAATTGCCATCAAGATCAATTAAGGTCAAGGCAGTCAGGATCAAAACTCTTGATTGCATATTTGATTAGTTCTAAACTGAAGATGATGGTCAACTTCTTCAGCTTCTTCTTCATGAGTTTCTATGATTGATACATAAATTTGAATAATAATTTTATTGATTGTATATCTCTGATAAATCCTATAACAGGCAACATTGTGCTTCAAGAAAAATCTTCAAAGATTTTCTGCATTTTTCATGATGTTGCGTAGGGTTCAGTTGTGAAGGTCTTTATTTCCTTTACATTGAGTTATAATCCATACAGAAGGCTGCAAAAATTTCAGGTCCTCCTCATTTTCAACAGGCAAACTTGTGTTGAGTACAATGCCACATTCTTCTTCACATAAGTGAGGGGCTCTGATGATTTGCTCAGCATACAGATTTATGCAGTATGGTGAAGGGATACAACCCATTTGTATAGTCCTCCTGGTTTAAACGATGCAGTGTTCTTTTATTCCGTTCTCACAACTGCCTCTTAATGTGTGCACAGGCTCTGAAAGGACACAGGGAAGGGTTCTGGAATCCACATTCTCCTAAAGATTACCCATACTTTGCTATGATTCACATTAATGACTACTTAACATACTTAATAAAATCTCCAGTAAACTTATGTGCTTCTTATGCTCTGTTTTCAGCCAAGGTCCATCTGACATCAGCAATGATATCCCTTGTTCCATGTCCTCTTCTGAACCTTGACTGTACTTTTGGAGTCTGCCTGCCAGTTTACTGCTACAATAATTGCTGGATTATCTCCAGTAACATTTTACTTGCATATGATATTTTTCTATAATTTGAGCATTCTTTTAGGCGACCTTTCTTTGAAATCAGTAAACACATGAATGTCTTTTTTATGTGTCTCAGTAGCTGTTTTCTGTGTAGCTGTAAGTACTTGCAGTGCTTCCTCAGCTTGCAGAAACTTTTCAATTGATATCACATCAATTCGTGGAGTAATGTTTTGTGATAATGCTTTAAGTTCAGTTTGAACTTCTCCTTTAGTATTGCTGGTTCTTGCTCATATGCTAGCTCCTAAAATGGTGAAATGTCCAGTCGTTCTTTTTTTTTTCCTTCTGCATCACTGCCCTGGTGGGAATAGGAAGCACACCCTTGCTCCTGGAGAGTTGCTGCTGGATTTGAGCCATCAACCCTGTGGCTTGCAGTCCCCCACGCAACAACTGTGCCACCAGAGCTCAGCTTTGTCCACTCATTCTTTATGAAACAGTAAATCTCTGTCTTCTTCCTATGCTTTCTTCTTTTTTTAATGCTTCTTGAATCACTCAAAATTTGTCCTTTGCAACTCAAAGCTTTATTTTACCTGGAGATATTTTCATTTAAATATATGGAGTCTGTTATTTCCTTAAGTTTTCTAATTTGAGGTCTTTGTATACTCCATTATAATATATAATTTTGCTTTCTCTATGTGCCATTTGAGATTTTCTATTTAGATATGACTTCATCATTCCTTCCATTGACTTTATCAGCTTTATGTTTAAGAGCATATTTCAGAGTCTATACTATCATACATTTTCATCTTTTCTTTCTTTCCTACCCTTTTAAGTAGATACATAAACAAAAGCAGCATGATGAATGGAAAAATGATTGAAGTTGTCAACTATATCTTTTTGCTTGGATCCGTAGTCAGCGCTATTGGCACAGGAGTTGAGTAAGGAAAGCACATGTTTCTTTGGATACAATCTGCTACAACACCTCTTTAATTTGTAGAGAGAAAGAATATCCTTTGACACAAGGATATTATGGCCTTATATGTATGTGAAATTTGCACATAGAATGGGATAGACAGAAAGATAAGTAATCCATTTGATTTTAACATTGGGGAATATGGAAAGATAAGTAATCCATTTGATTTTAATATTGGAAAAATATGGAAAATCACATATAGTGCCAAAAGAATGAACACATCGATTTTCAAAGAAGTGTAGTTATCATACTGTTTGAAATGGAAAATGACAAATCTGTGCCTCATTTACTTTGGACATGTTTCAAGAGATCTAAATCCAGAGACAGACACGATGTTTGGTAAAATGAGGGAACAGAGAAAAATCGGAGACCTTTATGGGAGTGCATTCAGTCTGTGGCGACAACAATGATCTCAAACAAGATAATTTGTAAGATGGTATTATATTGAGAAATATGATATTCTAGTGTGTACAGTGACACTATGAGTGAGTATAGACTTGAAAGCACATGTTTTATGAAAACTGAGTGGCTGGTTGTATAAATGTTACTTGTACTTTATTAGGGTTAAATGTGACTATAACTATCATTTTATTAGAGATCATATGTTGATAAAGCATATGTGTGGTGTTAACAACGGGTAGAATAAAATTCTTTGTCAAGTTGGCTAATGTATAACTACTCTAACATGATCTCATGTGACCTGCCAATCATACAAACAAAGAGATTCCTTGGTAGTCACATCTGCTCATTATGTGAATCCATGAATCCCAACAGAGGGAATACCACTTCAGGGGTTTGAACATTGGAATGATCCAGGGATTTTGCAAAAGCAAACTTGAGTCACTCATCTCTTGTGATATCGGACCATATCTGGCTACTATTCATGAGATTTTTTTGTATCTGACAATGTTTCACTGGATCCATAATGTTTCAGCATCAATCTGGTCACAGTGGCTAGTCTAGTCTTTCTTTGTAGCCTGTGCTTAGTCAGGAACCTTGACTGAAACCAGTTCACTTTGTAATTTTGTCATTGCCTGGGAGATGGTGAGGCAGTTGTGCTTTTTTGCTGTGTTGTCTTTTTATGTTTGTTTTCCTGAAAGAAGGTCCACAAGCCAAATAAGTTTGGGACTTTGTGAGAGTGTTTTGGTTAAGCTTGTTCTTTCTTAATATTGCATTTATATCATGTTCATATCACTTCTAATTTGGGGGTTTGAGAAGCATTCAAGCTGCATGTGTTGGTTGTGCAAATTCCTGCAAGTTGCCAGTCATCAGCCTGCCACATGAGCTTCCAAGTGTGGGTTCATGATACTTGGCAACCAGGATGAGTCAGAGAATCCTCCACATCATCACATGAAAAACAGATTCGGGACCTGCCAACATCCAAAGTACATGAGTCACTTCCTTCATTTAAATACCTCTAGATATGTGACAGAAAGATATTTCATTCAAAAAGTGTCTGATGTATTTTAGATGTTGGCTAGTCTAAATTTATATATGTAACTCACTACTTCTCAGGAATTTTTTGGTCCGTGGTGGCTTGTGTGTTGCTGTGATGAGAGACATTATGTCACTGGTATTTCAAATGGCAGCAGGGTCATCCAAATTAAGCAGGTTTCAGTGGAGTCTCCAGACTAAGAAAAGACTACCAAGAAGGAATAGGCTGTCCACTACAAAGCGATTAGCTGCTGAAACTTTATAGATCCAGTGAAACATTGTCTGATCCAGAAAATCTCACGAATAGCAGCCAGACATGGGCATGTATCATGTCAGAAGATAAACCAGTCAGATCTGAAGGCACTCAAAATACATCTGAGAAAGAACTGCCTGTTCAGTGTACCATCAACAAGTGGATGGAGTAAAGGCTGGAGTAAAGAATGAAGCCTTTGGGTCTTCATTTGCTGATGGTGTATAATAAGAAGAAATGACTTCAAATACATAATAATCAAAACTTGCTTTATATCAAGTATGAATAAAGGAAAATTAGAAACTATTAGATGTGAAATGGAAAGCATTGATATCAACTACCCTACAGTGTAGTAAGCAGAAATAGACAGGTAATTTCAAGCTTGAATCAGTAAGTCATATATGACACATGAATTCGGAGAATGTTTTAAGAAAAGTTTGGTGTAAGGAATACTAATAGTAGAACACCTGATTAACTCTGGGGTGACCTCAAGGACATGATATGTGAAGAAAGAAAATGATCATAGAAACAAAGATAAAGTGGAGGCCAGTAAAGACCCTGCAACTTGATCTTAATCATAGAATAGATATTTTAAAAAAATGTGTAGAACATGAAGTCAAAGGGTTAAACAGAAAATTTCAAGATACATAGAGAAGTCCAATATTAATGTGAAATGCCTAGAATTAGAAAGTCCCAATGAAGTACACACTTAGCATATCTTACTCTGAAAGAATTGAAGAAGAAAATGGAAGCCTTATGTTGAATATTGAAGGATTATATAGACAAAATAATGAATGATGCAGGAAGCATCACAGTACGATGAAAATAGTGCACAGTCATTATCCCCAAACAGCAAGTCAACTTTCAATCATTTCAAAAGTTAGGCTATGAAAAACAACAACAACAACAACAACAACAATAGTTTTAAGGAAGAAGTCAAAATTGTGCTGAAGAAATTTGTCAAAACAAGGCTCCAGGATTTGATCAAATATCAAATGACTTCTTTCCACAAGTTGATAAAGTACTAGAAATGCCCATGGTCAGGGACAAGAAGCTGGAAGACAATTAGTTGGCCTGCTGATTGGGAGAGAGCTTTGATTCCACCCATTCCAAGTTAAGGTAATCCAACAGACTATGCAAATTATATAAATATATCATTGGTATTAATTGTATATAAAATTGTACTGAAGATCATGCAACAAATATTACAGCTATACATTTCCAGTGAGCTGCCAGAGGCACAGGCTGGATTCAGAAGAGGACATGGAATAAGGTATACCATTGCTGATGTCAGATGGATCTTGATCAAAACAGTGAAGACCAAAAAGGTGTTTTCTTGTGCTCCATTTACTGTACAAGGCATACAATCGTAGGAGTCTTAGCCAAATATGAATAGACTCAAGAAGAATGGGAATCCCAGGGCACTCAGTGTGTTCATGAAGAATGTTTAACTCAATTTTGTTCATATGGAATGCTTGCAAGAATCAAGAGATTGTTTTGCAAATAGAAGAAAATGTTAATGCATAGCTTACATTCAATAACGTTGTATCAGGGGTGTGGCCTCTCACCATACTTATTCAGTTTGTATGCTCAACAAATAATCTGAGAGACTGGGATAGATAAACAAAGAAAAGTAATTTCAAGATTGGAGGACTGCTTATTGACATCTTGAAACACATGGAGGGTACAACAATGATTGCTGAAAATGAAGAGTTCTTGAAGCACTTTTTGATGAAGAACAATGATTACAACCTCTAGTATAGATCACAGTTCAGTGTAAACAGATCAAAATCATCAAAATTGAACCGTAAGAGGATCATCAACTGAGAAAATAATGAAGTTGTCAAGGATTTATTTCTCTTTTCTTGGATTCATAATTGATGCTCATGGAAACAGCACTCAAAAGGTCCTATGTTGCATTCCATTTGGTATATCTGCTACAAAAGCCCTCTTTCACATGTTGAAAATCAAAGATTTTTCTTGGAAAACTCAGATGTGACCATATCCAATCCATCATATTTTCAATTGCCTTACAGAAAAAGCAAAATTTGATCATAAAGTATGCTAAAGAAGAATGGATGCATTTGGATTACAGCACTGATGAAGAATATTCAAAGTGTGATGGACTGACCAAAATACAAACAAATCTGTGTTGGAAGAAACATAGTCCTCATAATCCATCGAGGGGGGAGAAACAGAAAGACTTTGTCTTATGTACTTTGAATATGTTGTCAGGAGAGAAAGTCTCTGGAAAAGGATAATGCAGAGAAGCAAGTAGAAAATGAGGAAGATCATCCTCCAGAAGGATCAATACAGTGACTGCAACAATTGGTTCAAACATAAGAACAACTGCCAGGATGACACTTGGCTGAGTGGTTTTAGTTCTGTTGTATGTAGGGTACATATTTGTAGAAATCCACCCAACATCCAACAACAGTAGCATTTCATCCTGACAAATAATGTTAGCAAAGTAAAGAGTCTGGAACCTAGAGATGTCTCATTGATTGTCCTCTGCTTTAAATGTATGATGCTGGTAAAATTAAAGGGCTATTAATTTGGAATTGACTAAATGAAATTCTTCTCATGGTAAAAGACTGAGTGAAGAACTCAACCAGAAATATATTGCAGCTGTACCTTAAAAAGGACTATATAATTTTATGACCAATGTTACATGTGTAGCTATGAAAGCTAAAATAATTAAGGGTAAAAGGAAGAAGGGGAAATTAAATACTACATTTGAGTGCATTACCAATTGATCCAGGGATGGAAAGATAAATATTGCTTTTCTTTAATTGATTCTTTTGAAAAAAAATGTTTGAGTTGCTATGCTTTAGGAAAATCTATTCTGTTTTTCCCTATCTGAAATATCATCTGGGGCTTTGTACTGAAAATGCTTTGCAAACACATTGAGAAGGCCATATTTATTCCAGTGCTCAGCACAAAACTCAGGCAATCTCTGACCTTGACGTTATACTTCAGATTGCAATAGCTTGAGGGTATAAAATGGTCTACAATCTTACTTCTAACCTCTATTTCTCTAGTTTTGCTTTTACTACCCTCCCCATTATAATATTTTTGAACATTTTCAGACTCTCGTCCAATTTTCTTTCCTGGGAACCACAATTGTTGAAAAGAATCCAGAGCTAACTCATTGTCATTCTTATGAAGCTGCACCATAATGACTCTATATGTGTAAAACCTCCAGAGATTTGTTTTGTTTTGATTTGATTTATTTCTCACTTGCTGTTTTTATTCAATTTTGGGGGTTTCC